>JAOEHX010039987.1:0-10806 GCA_025448015.1 Bolborhynchus lineola
ATATGTATAAGCTTGGACTAACACACAGTGAAGTAACTGAGCTATAAATTCCTATTTATTTTTCTATTCCTATTTATCTTCAAAGCTGACTGTATTCCTGCTACACAAATAACATCTGTGTATGTGCGGAGCTCCTGCTGGTGGACATCATCACTAAACATAACAACCAAACTCAAAGCCCTTGCACAAATGCTCTGCGAGTTAACATCTTGGCTGGAAAGTAGTTATAAGAATTTAACAGTAAGGTTGGAGAATCTTTTCCTACCTTTCTGCCCCTGTGATAGGACTGTTACTTGAAACAGTACATGAAGATGCAAAACAGTGCTGAAAGGAAGGATCCGCCTGCATGTTGGCCCTCAGCAAGGCTGGGTTAGTGCCCACAGTGCTGTCAGACATCGCCAGAGAGTGGTTGATGGCTTCTGTGTAACTTCGAGATTCTGCAGCGAAGGAAACAAAGTGCAAGGCAAGTGAAAAAACAACTCACATTTTGATGGCCCATGTACTGACAGAAGTGCTCTTCTTCAATAGACTATAAAGAAGAGTTATTATTTGTTTGAGCAGTAACATTTTATTTCACAACATGATGTTGATTGCTGACAGTATTTAGCAAGACAAATAGCAGAGTGAGTAACGATTCCAGAATTGCACCACTCAAATTGTTTGGTCAGTTCTCCAGGGCACATTCTCTAGCCCCAAATGAAAACAGTCCTGTCTGTTCCAAGCTAGTTTGCATTCCACAAGCCACAGTGCTGACCAGGTATGTCTAGTCAAGTGTCCTATGTGACTACACACACCATCAGGGTGCACTTAAACACCAAAGCGACAGAAAACTAGTGTATTAATTCAGCCCACTGCCGAATGGGGCAGGGGGCCTGAAGGAAAATGACACACTGAGGTACTCAAAACCTTCTTCACCTCAGTCTTTACCATTAAGACAGGCCTTTGGGAATCTCAAACCCCTGAGACCACAGCAAAAACATGGATCAAGGAAGACTTACCCTCACTGGAGGAGGACCAAGCAAAAGAACACTTAAACAAACTGGACATACCTAAGTCATAGAATCACAGAACAGTTTTGGTTGGAAGGGACCAGACCTTTGAAGCTCATCCAGTCCAAAACCCTCTAATAAGCAGGGACATCTTCAACCGGATCAGGTTGCCCAGAACCACATCTAGCCTGTCCCTGAATGTTTCCAGGGATGGTTCATCCACCACCTCTCTGGGCAACCTGTGCCAGTGTTTTACCACCCTCATTGTACAGAATTTCTTCCTCACATCCAGCCTGAATCTCCCTCTTTCAGTTTAGAACCTCTTCGTCCCATCACAACCGACCACACAATAAAGTCTCTCCCCACCTTTCTTATAGGCCCCTTTTAAGAACCGAAAGGCCTCAATATGTCCTTTGGGGCCTGACAGGCTGCACATGCACGAGCTGAGGGAGCTGGCTGATAACAACTGCAAGGCCTCTCTTGATTACTGGGCTTTATACAGGAACAGTTTAATCCCTTCTTTATGGGCGCATTTTAATAACCAGTCAAGCTCTAGTGAGGGTTGTATTTCGTTATTGTGTCTAAAGCAAACCAACACCTATCTATTCACATAAGCCCAGCTTCAACAGCACTGTTCTCTACAATTCCAGTCCTACAAAGAGTTAAGATTGTTATAATGCTTTTCTCCCATAAGGAAATCTTTCTAATGTAAAAAGGAGGAAGGTTCTCACTATTTCTGTGAGCAACACTGAAACAAGTCTAAATAAATCTTCTTTTTCCTTCAATTCATGGTAGAGCCCAGCTCTACTATTATTTGAATGGGGGTGCAAGGTACTTAGAAGAAATGCCTGAGATAAGAAAATCTGCAAATCAGTGTCCTGGACTGCAAACCATTCGAATTCCTCACATAGCATACATACTGTACAAAGCAAACATGTAACTGGGTGAGGGGAAGAGAACTGCAACACTTTTATCTATACCCATTACTTTAACTACACCCACACCAGCCTTAAAAGTGAACTTTAAGGAAATAGTGCAGAAGTGTGTGTGGTGTGAAGAGCTAGAGAAATCTCTGTTTAATAGATGAGATACATTACAGTCATTCTTACACTGGTGCAAACACAGTCAGAAAAAGCTGGCTGCATGAACCCATGATTTAGGCCATATTCCTGCTGAAATCAGTGGCGCTTGTTTTTACAAGTATTACACAGATTGGCTGTTTACCCAAGTGTTATAAAGATTGATGTTAAGCCTTGAGCTATTATTTTAATACGTAATAAAGTAGTATTACTTTATCTAAACTACTATCTGAGAAATAAAAAGATTCATTGAAGATGGATTGGTCAAACTGATGCTGTACATCCGAAGACTACTACAGCCCCCCCAGACACTAGGCCAAAAGCAGATGAACTTACTGATAGCAGCATCTGTAAGAGAAACTGTCGTAAATGTAGCAGACATCACATATCCCCTCTACACATGAACCTGCAGATGCTTCCCAATTACACTGCAGTTTGAGGTGACTCTGATACTGCACAAGAGAGGTTAATGCCTAACTATTCCACGATGCTGTGATGCCCTAGAGCCACTGCAAATTACGATCACAGGCTTAACTCCATATGCTTGTTTGGTTTTGTGCTCCTGACGCTAGCCCATACTGGTGAGTCACTATCCTCCAGTTACTAAAAACCTGGGGGAAGGAAGGGCAGTGACACTCCTGAAAGAGCTTAAAACCTTCTCCCAGTGCAGTGTGCTTTGTGCTTCAGAGCTAATCTGAAGCATTCACACTGCAAAGTCCACTCTTCCCCCAGCAATAACAGCACTTGCTTGAAGAAATGGACCAAGACTTGACTTCTCTCTGTTTCAGGCCTTGGACTGTTGCCGTTATCTTCAGAGCACTGACTGTTGCGTCCTGTCACACTCAAAGGTGCAGCATTTCTTTTCATACCTCATTTTCACAGGTGTAAAATACTAAACTAAGAGTGAAAAGCTACTGGCAGCCAGGCATGTAATGTACGGAAAGAATGTAAACTCCATACAGCTCTTCCCAGGCTGTACAAGCCTATCTGAAAGGCACTTTCCCATGAAAGCAGCTTTGTTTATATTTCATTTGAAAACAAGCCTGCTCAATATTTCAGCTATGTCTCTATTGTCTGATGCAGAGTCCACACTCACCAGTCAGCTCTTAACCCTTTATGTCATTATCATTAACTCAATGCAATCCCATAGCTTCAGCAGTGTTTCTGTATGCATGATGGTACACACTCCCCCGCCATGTCTGATGCAAAGCATCAGTGCTTCTTGCTGCAGATCCCTACTAAATCTTTGCCATTATCTCTGTGAGAATGCTGACAGTGTAAAAGTGCAGCTCCCTACTTAAAACTAGTGACATGACAAAACCAGGATCATTCATGTTCATGTGTCTTGATGCACTCAGGTCAGATATGTGTATCTACACTGACCATCCATTTTACAGGCAGAACCTAACAGCCCTCAGCTGCATTTTCTAAGTCACCGTTCCACCCCCAGACCACTGAGCTGACCACCCTCGACTTATCTCAGGCCAGCCTAAAAGCTGAATGGACACAGGAAAGCATATTGCTCTAAAGCAAGCCAAAGCAACCGATCCGCTGCCAGCCCTGAAGAGCAGCAGAAGGATAAGGTGCTTTGTGCAATTTCAGAGTCTATTTTGTGACCCATCCTTTGATGGCTGTAACCTAACAAAAGCCACTTCAGATACAGCTATGGAACATTCCACATATCAGCACTCTGACTCGCAGGTACCTCTGCTTCCACAGAGGCACACAGAACTCCCAGCATTCCCAAAAACTCCACAGCACTTCACGGCTTGGCGTTCAGCTGTCTCCAGCTACCATTTAGAGTTTACATCACTGCCAGTGCAAACACCACACGGTGCTGAGCATCTCTCCTCCCACATTCAGGGAACTATAAAAGGATCCTATGACAATAGTCTCTGCTGATACAGCTTTACCTTTTCCAGGAGATAAAAGATGGCCACTTCCCTTTTCCAATACTAAAATCTTATTGCTCGTCAAGCAAGTTACTCTGCCATTCACCCGAATGTCTTGCAGAAGATTAAGGCTTGGCTCAGCTCTGAGATGTTGTTACACATGCAAGGAAAGGTAGAGCAAGGATCAGAGACAACCTTAGCCTTTAGTAGTAAGCACAACCTATCTAGAGACACAGTGGATGGCTCCATGGCTTGAAGTGTGTAGGAAAAGAACTACTGGATGAAGATCTTTAAGCACATTTTATGAAAGAGGTTTGTTCAGCTATGTTTCTTTCCAAACCTTAAAATCTCCAAAAGGAAAACAGTGGAGAAAGCATTATCAGAGAAACAATCAACAAAAGCAAAACCACCATTAAAGTACAGAGCAGGCACGATTTTAGTTCTTCTTTTTGCCAATATTTCAGTAAAGGAAGTGTGGATGGAAAGATCAGCTGGAAAGTCACAGTTTCAAAGGAAACACTGGAGCAAGGAAAAGAGCTTCAGTGGAAGAGAGGTACTGACATGCAACATCCAGTGACAGCTAATTGGATGGGATGAAGTGAAAAGGAGTGCACAATTCCAGCGACACAGTGTGAGTATGGAGCAGAGGCTTGTGCTACTATGGAGAGCCAAAAACCCTGGAAAAAGTGAATTCATGACAAAAGGATTTGGCTCCCTTGAAAAAGAGTCCCTCCGGCAGCTGACAGAGTGCTAACAACAGAATTGGCGCCGGTGAAGCTCCTTCACAACCTCTATAAAGCTCACAGGAAAGGCCAGAGTTAACAATCCCTGCATATGTAGAAAGGAGACAGAAAGTCTCCTGAACCAGTTCACAAACTGACACCTTTTCAAGTCCTTGGCACTGAAAGGTTCTTATGGGGCAGCCATCTTCACTTTCTCCTCTCTTTTCCAAATGCTCGGGTGCCAAAACTAGTGAGACTGAGATAATGCTGAAACTCTTCTACTTTCAACTCTGCAACTGTGACCTTTTATACTTGCTATATTCTGCTTTCAATTTCACAAAAATACAGTGATCAGAATTACTCCCTTCCATGAAACCCACAGGCTTTGGCCCCACTCTTACTTCCTTTCCATAAAATATGTGGAAATCAACAAAAGATCCTCAAGTTCTTGTCTTTATAATTTCACCTGCCAAGGGAACGACTTTATTAGCTCTTTTTGCACAGCACATGCTACCCTTACCAACACAATTTGCTCCTTCTCTCATTCAGAGCTAACTCCCCCAGACTGTTGCTGCTAGCCAGCTTCCACCATTACTTCTTAAGTGGTTCAAAAATAAGAGCTCTGAGAACATGTCATTTACTCTATTAGTGTTTCTTTTGGTGGAGAAGAGTTAAAACACAACCATGCTGACCTAAGCTATACACACTGAAAGAAAACTCCAGGCTACCCCAGGCAGCAACAAAACACCTTCCTGTTCATTGTCCCCCAAAAAAGGAGTTCTTCATCAGGGACTGTAGCAATAGGAAAAGGGGCGATGGGTTCAAACTGAAACAGAGGAAGTTCAGGTTAGATGTAAGGCACGAGTTCTTCCCTTTGAGGGTGCTGAGGCACAGGGTGCTCAGAGAAGCTGTGGCTGCCCCATTCCTGGCAGCGTTTGAGGCCAGGTTGGACAGGGCTTGGAGCAACCTGCTCTAGTGGGAGGTGTCCCTGCCCAAGGCAGGGGGTTGGAACTGGATGAGCTTAAGGTCCTTTCCAACCCAAACCAGCCTGTGATTCTATGATTCTATGTTCTTCACATTTCTGATAGGACAGATTTGGAGAGTTTATAGTTTAGAAAACAGGTAATCCATTGACAAACTTTCCAAACAACAACTTGTAGCCTGATAAAATCACTGTTATTGCTGTCTTACTTATGTTCCAGCAATCCCTCCCCGAAACCTGTAGCAACCACATGCTGAATCAGCACATTTTGCCCACTGTAGTTGCCACGCTATACGAAGTTTCCACTGCCACAGAGGAGCAATGAGGGCAGATGAAAATCTGCAACATTTTCTACAAGTACATTTTATAAACAAACTGGATTTTCTACGGAAGGTTAGTCAGGTATTTTACTGACTACAGCCACAGAAATCCTGCTTTCAACAGTACTACTTCAAAACTCTTACTTACTTAGAAAACGTTAGTAATCCTAAGAGACTAACACAGTTCTTCATGGCTTTTGCTTTTTACTTCACCTAAAGATAGCTAAACCAAACACAGAACAACCAGAGTATGAAGACCCCATTTTGCTCAGATTAATCCCCTCCTACAGCTGAATATTATCAAATCACGAGAACATTTGAAATCCACCTTTGTAATTTTCGTTAGAAAAGCTGAGAACTCTCTTCTAGGCCAATACCCACTGCAGCTCCTGAACCTTTCCACCCTGCTTTGGAGACCACTGACAGGAAAAAAAAGGGCAGTTTAGGGATACAAAGAGGTTTTAGCTTTGGGGGAGGCTGCTGGCCTGGAATCTGCTGTGGTTTGTGCACATCCATAACATCTTCTTCACAACTGCCTGTGTTCTTTCAGAACAAGACATGTCATGAGCCAAAATCATGTACTATCACGGAGGCACGCGCAGTTCCCCTACTTTGCCAAACCCCACCAATAATGAACAGGTATCACAGGGTCTTTTTCAAGCTTGTCAAGGAAAAGACAGTTACTAATGCTTGCAGATTCTGCTAATGCCTGTTTGGATCAACACTCTGTGAGTAACCAAATCAGCCAGGTTGAACCTGGAGAAGTGATGAAGATGCTGGCTCTATCATCCACATACTAACCCCTCTGCACCTCAAAGGTCAGTTTCAGTTGCTTCACTAAACAGCACTGAGAAGGATCTCAGTGGAATATGTGCTATGTGCTTGGCTCTTACAGAAAACACGAGTGGTGGCTGACAACCTGAGAAATAACACAGTGAATTTGGAGAAGTGGTAAAGTATTTCTCAGTGACATTTATTTGGTGGCAGAAACAACACATTCAACAGAACACAAACTGTTAGTAATTAAAGTAAGCCCCGCTGCAGGACTGAAGGCTTATAGCTTCATGTGATTATTTATTGTGTGCATTTAGAAAGCGTCCGCTGTGCTTTGGGAACCTTTCAGATGCACTTATTTGGAATAATAATAAAGTCCATTCTTGCATATGCCTGAAGAGGGCTGTAAATCAGCCCCATTGCCCCAAGGAACTACCCTTGGCACAGCAGCCATCCCCAGTGAGCCCTGGGTGAGCCAGGCTGGCACTCTGCCACTTCCATGGGAGACTGTGGCCTGCTGGAAAGATGCATGACAATGACTGGGTGCACACTGGGACGTTCCTGTGTTCCAGCAACTTCCAGCTCCCATAAAAGCCCAGAGAGGCTTCTGTCAGTAACAAACAAACGCAGGCTCTGAAGCTATGCCAGGGGTCAGCTTATCTCCAGGCAACCCTAGAATCAGGGAATTAATTGCACTTACCCTCTGGCCCTGTCTACACAGGGATAAGTATCAAAAGGATGATTTACCAGAGCCCACTTTCCCCCACCCACAGTCGCTGTTCTCAAGCTCTCACCAACCAGCTTCTTTCCTACTGAGGAAATAGCCTTTCCCTTGACAGACCCTTCCACCAATTTTCAGATGCTTGGTGTCATACATCCATTCAAAAATACCAAAACCACAAATAACTCGTGTTTGCCAAATACAAGTTGCAATTCAGCACCTTGAAAGCAGTAAAATTCTTATCACACCTTTCTGAAGCCCCTTTTTATACTCATTTATTATTTTCCCAAAGAGCACTAGGGGAAAAAAGAAAAGCAACTTCCCCAGGGACTAAAGCAATCAGTTGCACGTGTCTTCTCATGTATTTTAAAAGGTCTTGCAGATGCTCTGCTATTGACTTTAAGCATAGTTTTGCTGCCTTAGGAATGCAAATCAGCTGCGGAGGCATCTCCTCAAGCCATCCGGGTCACATGCAAACAAAAAATGACATTTATCAAACCCCTCTTAAAGACAGCACCACAGTCCATAACACAGAAACACGAGCACTTCATTCTGCCCTGAAGTACAGCAGATCATGGTACATGAACAAATCATGACACAGTGATGAACCAAACCAGATCCAACAAACCCACCAGAATCTAATTATTAAGATGCCCGCAACTAAGTTTTTACAGCAAATTAGTTTAGTTCAGTGGCTTTAGACACAGCCAATTCCATTCTTATTGTGGTTTATCTCCTGATGGAATTTCAGATATTCACATTGTGAATATGACAATTTTCATCAAACTGCAAAATTAGATTGCAATAGCTTTAGAAGAGGAAAAACCAGCTAGGAATCAGGAGTGTACAAACTGGTACCTTCAGGACAAACAGCAATACTTTTTCAGGCAGAATGCCCTGAAAGACCTTTCAAGAAAGGAGAGTAAAACATCTGACGTGTCCTCCCAAGTTCATTAGCTACTGAAATTACTTGAGATGTGGGAGATGCAGGTCCAGGTCATCTGTACTGAAATGAAAAACTCAACTCCTGTCTACTGTGAGACCCAGGGCAAAGGGGGCAAAGGGAGAGGTACAAGGGGCAAACTGGAGCAAACACTGAGTGAATGATGAGGGGACTGAGCTTGGGGCTGACTTTCTGGTATTCCTGGAAAGCAAACACCAATTGATATTTTCAATTGTGTGGCATCTAGGTGAAAAAGATGGGAACAGATAGCCTGAACTCCCCTTTCCCTGCCTCAAGTTCAGCTCCCTGGTGGCAGCAGGCACCAGAGACGTCCAGGTACGCAGCTTTTGACATCTGAGGCATACTTATTAGCACAAAGAGTGTAAGCAGTCAAACTGATGTCTGGATGTTCTACTACAAGTCTCACTTTGGTACTGCTGTTCTACTGCCTTAATGTGCCCCTCTTCAACCTGTTCACTCTTCTGAAGTCACAAATGGCTGAACTCAGTTCACTGCAGCCTGAATACCAAAAGCCAGGGCCTTCTTTTTATTTCTGAAATAGCACACCTAAACAGATTTTCATGTTAGGATCAGAAAAGGAACCGATTTTTCAGAAGCTGCTTTTAACCATTTGGAATTGAAACAGGTAAAACCAAGCTCAGTTCAGTGTATCTCCAGTATCATGTAAAAGGATGAGAAATGAAGCTACCAGATGCTTACTCAGTCTGCCTCTTCAAGATTACGATTCAGTAGCTCTTTAGTTCACACAAGCATCTGCTGCTACCCACTTGCATTAAGGCCAGAAGAATCAGGCTCTTTAAAGTATTCTGGTACATCCTGCCCATAATACCGTGCAATAGTTGGCTGCTTTAGAATAGTATTGTATTTTGATGGGAAATTTAGATCTGGAGTAAGAAAGTAAGAATATTTTACATGTACTCTCTGAATTAGAAGAATGATTCTGCTAATGCTCATGGCACAATACACTGTTTTTCTCATGAAGCAAGAAAGCAGGAAAACTATGTGATACACTCCTTGTTAAGGAAGGCCTTATGTTCACAAAGTCAGTTCATTTTTTATTCTTTTGAAAGGAAGCTTAACGCTGCAGTAACATTACCAGCAACTCCTCGGAGGAGGGAAAAGGATCAGCCTGAACAAACTTACTGTACACAGTCAGCAATTACATATGTTCCAGGCGGGCTCCATTTCTTCTGCTTTGAAAAAGAAACAAAACAAAAAGCCACCACCACACAAACAAAGCAGAAGTCCTTCTCAGCAGAAAAGTAACTTCCCAAAGCTCACGAACCCTGCCCCATGCCCTCTGTCACTCCATTAGTGACCGCAGGAAAAAACCTCATACTGCCGAATCTTGTCTGCAAAGCTTTTCGCTTTCTCTGTGGCCTCCAAACGTTGCTGCATACCCACACAAGGATAATTCTTACCCCTACTTCTTTCCTCCAGCGTTTGCAGATCACATTTCACGGCCGCCGCGCTGTGCTCGGAACGCGGCCAGCGGAACGCAAGACCCACAGAACGAGTTTTCAGGCCGAGGGAAAGGCACGGCAAAGAGGCAGAGAAAGAAATCAGGAACCTACCTATGGAGGCCATCATGACAGAAAGTCTTTCACGGAGCACGGGATGTGCAAGACCTCTGTCCTCCCCCGTCGAGCCGGTCGCGCCGCTCAGGGAGCGCAGCAGCCGGAGGCTTGGGAAGAGCCATTTCCTACAGTTAGCAGCTCTGACACCATCCGCTCTCCCCCGTGGGTTCAAACTTCACTGCAAAGGGGATTCCAGTGTCCGCGGCGAAAGAAAGCCAGGCTCCTGCTCCCAGTACAGCCACTCAGCTGAAAACAGCCACAGCTCGCTCCATCCAGGCGGAAAGCACTCCGCAGTTGTTGCTGGGCCAGCCCCGCCGCTGGGCTCACACAGCCTGCCCATTCAGTGCATCCCGCCCCGCTGGCTCCACCTCGCTCGCTCTGACTTTGTTCTCCCCCAGCTCTCGCAGCGGCTCACGCCGCCCCCCGCACGCCCAGCGCCGCTCCCAGCGCATCCTCCTCCGCCAGTGCCGGGGGAGGCAGGGGCACCGTGGGGCCGCAGAGCTCGGGCTCTTTTGCTCCTGCACACACCCCGCGGCGGTTGGTTCGGTTTGGTTGTTCGGTAGATGCCCAGGTTCTCCCAACGCTTCGCTGGACCTCACAGATTTCTTTCTTTCAGAGATGCAGGACATGGAACCAATACCAGTCAGATTATAGAATCCCAGAGTGGTTTGTGTTGGAAAGGACCTTAAAGCTCATCCAGTTCCAACCCCTGCCATGGGCAGGGACACCTTCCACTAGACCAGGTTGCTCCAAGCCCTGTCCAACCTGGCCTTGAACACTGCCAGG
>JAOEHX010039987.1:20750-37863 GCA_025448015.1 Bolborhynchus lineola
CACACAGCCTTCTCTTCTCCAGGCTGAACAGCCCCAACTTTCTCATCCTATCTTCATATGGGAGGTGCTCCAGTCCCGTGATCATCCTCATGGATTCCCATGATCATCCACTACTATCCCTCCATCTGCATAGTCACAGGACATGACAAGTACTTCTTGAGTACAGCTGCATGTTCTAAAGTGCATAAGCTTTTCATATAGCAAGGAACTTACTTTTAATAAATTTTGTTGGTTTGGAATTTTGAAGTCTTTGGAATAGTAGAATGAAGATCTGCTTCCTGTACTGGTCAACTGATTCAGGAAGCATGTGCTCTCTTCTAAGACATACCACCTAGCTGAATGCCTGTGATTTTTGTTCAGGTTTTAAATAAATTATGTTAGCTTCCTTCAACATCCAGCACTTTCTGATGCAGGCACCTGAAATACTATTATTTTAACTTACTGCTTTAGAATAGTTTTGCACAGAAAAGGTGGTCAGCAACAATAGCTTTGTTGCTGTTTTTAGCAGCTTAGAGTTAAGGTCTGAAAGAAAAATCCTTTAATAATAAAATTCATTGCTAAATCCCATTAAATCTTGAACCATATAATCATCTATTACCAATTACTTTTCCATGCTTGCTCCTTTACAAACTTTATTGTGACAAAAAACCCTCCAGAACATTCATTGCTTTGATTAATGACCTACTTGACTTGAGCACAGCTACTGCCAAGCTCTATTGTCAGCTTCACTTACCTAGAAAGACAGCAACATGGGTATCACCCCTCTTCCCTCAGATGGAGACAAAGCCTAGTAACAGCCATAAAGAGCTCAGGTCTCCTGACAGTACCACTTTGATATATCAAACGTCAGCAGAGACATCATGGAACACTGACACCATGCAAACACATGCAGACAGCAAGAGCAGGATACCATCAAACACCGAGTTGCATTTCCTCTTATTGCCATGACACAACTGCCTGATTGCTCCATGCCAATTTTTCACACTGAACATGGGACTCCCTTGGATAATTCCTCATTGTTTATGTCTTTTTTGATGTGATTAAAATAGCACAGCTGAATTTTATTTCTCCAACTTGCACATGTCTAAATTCATCAGGTCTATGTCCTACTTATAAATGAATAACCACAACTGTGTTAGTTGCCTCTGTGGACAGTTCAGTTTCAAGTTACTTAAGATGTAGGGGTATCTTACCAGGGTTGGTACCAGTTCTGTACAGCTCCGATGGGCTGCTGACCTTATGGCTGGAAGGAATATGCTGATGGTACAGTGGAGGTGTTTTCACTAGAAGAGAAGGAAACGCACAATTCCTCTTCAATCACAGCTAAAATGTTAATAGTGCTATTAAAAAAAACCAAAAAGAGACAGACATTTCCTTACCATACGGTGTCTCTGGTGACAGGGGAAAAGCTGGTGTGGATGGGACAAGTTCACTTCCATTTTTTGTTGGGGAGAAGATTCCCCCATCTATTTCATCTTGGTAACAAGCAACAGCCATCTAGAAAGGGCACAAAAAGGGAAAACTACAGTGTGAAAATTCCCACTGAAGCCT
This sequence comes from Bolborhynchus lineola, assembly GCA_025448015.1. Taxonomy (NCBI): domain Eukaryota; kingdom Metazoa; phylum Chordata; class Aves; order Psittaciformes; family Psittacidae; genus Bolborhynchus; species Bolborhynchus lineola. Next base: position 22,302 of record JAOEHX010039987.1, read on the forward strand.
ACAACACAGAGGGGCATTTTTCACGAGATTACAAGAGGTTTTCTATAATCTGATCTACTGCTCCCAGAAGACAGATCTTGGAAAACTGAAAAACATGCATAAAAACTTCAAACAGAGAAGACAAGAGCAGGACATCCTCAAACACTGCAACTGCATTTCTGAGGTAGCTACAGTCATTTGTTCTTATTGCCACAGTGCAACTGCCAAATAGTTTCACAAAGAATGTGGACACTGAGCATGAACATGGGATTCCCCACTGGACATTTGGTTCAACAATAAGTATTCCTTGAAAAATTCTTCATGGTTTACCTCATTGGTCTCTCCTAAAGGAATAGGTGACCCTGTGTTTACAGCCTGGTCTGTAGCAGGAGACTTCATCCATCCACACCTGGTATACGATGGCTGCCCAGGGACATCATTGTCATACTGCCCAACACTTAACTTCCTCATCCTTCTCCCTGTTGCATTGTCATCTTGTGTCCCTGGTGCTGAAAACAAACAGGCAAACTGATTAACAACCTTTATTTTAATTAGAGCTGTTAAAACAAACTTCACCATTGAACCTCCAGTGATTCCGTTCAAGGATGCTCATAAATAACTGGTTTCATAACTGCTTTACAAAAACACACAGGAGGAGGAACAAAACAATCAGTCGTAGTCAGTCTTGCTGGCACAAGTTAGAACGCCTCTGCAGTACACCTGGTTCCAGATGAGTAACGCAGCATGCTGCTTCATTTTTGGAAGAGGCTCATCTCGGTGCCCACCGTAGAGCCTGCCAGCAGGCGCCGCTATGGGCAGCCAAATGGGAAACCTCATCCCTAACAGCCGGCAGCAAAACGATTGCTGCTTTCCAGGACTCCATTTCTCCTGAAAAAAACACAGCTTCTTTTCAGCTAACACACACTCTGGCCCTTCCTTATAAACACAGCTCACTGTATACCTTGTGTGTCACACATGGCAATCACACTTAATCACAAAATTAGGTATCACACACACAGGAGCTATACTGTTACCTGCTGGAGCCTGAGGACTGAGCACAGGAGTAAACTGAGCCAGCAGAACAGTTGAGGATATTCAGGGGCATAAAGCAGTATTTGTTTCCAAAGTCACCAGATCATCATTAGATGTAGCGTTTCTATTAGCAAGAACTTATATGGAGTCATCCACTCCCACCAACAGACACTTTCAGAATACCCCTGCAGCAACTCCTTTATCCACCCTTCTCAGCAAGAATAAGTGAACAAGAAGCATTCCACAGCAGTCTTCCCTGTGTCACAGGACAGTACAAACACAACTGTGTGCCTAGCAACTCCTCAGATACTCATTCCACCTGAAAGGTTCTAGCCAGAGGAAAAGGGGCTAAATAAACATTTAAAATACAGATGTGTAAGAAGTGTTTTTGTTTTCCAAGGTGTACCATAAAAACCATCTCAGCTGTGCCTTTTACAGGATGTGCTAGGTATATTGACTCCATAAAAGAAGTAACTGGCTACATTTGGACCCTGAAATGTAACCCTATTGGTGGAATTTTCCAAAGTGACTAGTAGGATTTAATTTAGTTCTTGGCTTTAATAGTGGCTACTGCCATACTGGCTTTAATGGTAGCAGAGATGGATTTCTGAAAGGGTCTTACTCTGTAGTTTTGCAGGAGATTTATTAATACTTTAAGGATAAGCCTCTACTCACCATCAAGTTACTACGGTCAATATAGGCCAAAGCAGGATCACTGAAGTACCACGGATTTTAGTCTGCAAACCCTGTCTATATTTTAATCTTAAAAATCTTAAAAAGTCTGTTTTCCTATATAGAAAACTATTTGAGCATTGACACATTTTAATTGTGCTAGATAATCAAGGTGAAATATCTGTAATACCTGCACTTATGTTGCATGCCAGGTTTTACACCTTGGCTTCTGTCAGTACTTCAGGATAGGAAATGAGTATGTGTGGAAGGTGTCTGTATCATCTTTCTCTACTAAAGTGACAGGTTCAGCCCTCCTGCTGAGTTAGATGAATGACACACTTCCAACTCCTGCTGCTCCATGATGAGGATGTGTAGGAGATGTGCTTAATCAACACATACTTACAGTTGGAAATTATTTTAAGAGTTTAAATGACAACAAGCTATGGAAGTAAGTTATTTTAGAAATCCTCTTTTAAGAGAAACAGATAATCCTCAAAGATCTTTTTGCATGTATAGACAATAAAAACTCTTAGAGGAGAGATTTTCACTTCATTTATTAGTTTTGCTAATGTATTTCAGAGCCACCTCACTTAATGTTAACAGATGCTTAGAGTTACTAATTTAAAAGATATCTTTTATAATGTTAAGCATCAGGAGCCAAGACTTCATAGAAGTCACATAATTTGGTTTTGTTCTTGTAGTTTAGCTTTAAGTTTTGGCACAGCTTCATAAATACCCCAGGAGCACATATTCATTCCTCTGAAAGCATTTTGTATACTCTCATTTCTTTTTCCCTTGTGAACTACAACAATGGATCTGTTTCCCCTGCAGAATAAATAACAACACTCAAACAGATTGGTATTGGAACAGCATCAGGCCTTTATCTTGTTAGATGGCTATCACCATGCCAGTGCTACAGCTAAAAGAAGCACAGCCAGTGGTTAAAGGTTAATCTCTGTTTAGTTTCTTTAGCTGCTTAGCTTTCCTGGAGTACTATTGAGAAGTATCTGTAACTACTAGAAAGAAAACATCACTAAGCTCAAAATCTTGTCTGCGGTGGCATGTCAACAGCGCTCCATCTCATGTATTAACTCTTGTCCTGGCTAAACTTCAAAAACTATTCTGTTAACTCCTGATGTATAATTCTACATGTTTCCACATACTGAGAGCATGAGGCACACCATTAAAAGGTCCACATCTATATGCAGTTACCACAACAACTAGTAAGATGAGGATTACATGTTACCACTTGATTCACAGGGTTTGTGGGCTAGCCTCAAACTCAGCTTTATGTGAGAGTGTGCCAGGCACAGTCTATGGGGTAGGAGTCTCTGGGAAGAACTTTTCTCGTGGAGGTGGAAACCAAGCTGGAATGATATCCCTTCTGTCCACTATGGAAGTCAACTACCAGTCTTTTCCAAACCCAACAGTCTATTGAACACCTTCCCTTAACTTCTACCTAGTTTATATCACAGACAAATGAGCAAATTAAGAGTCAAACTGGAAACCCCTTACAACAGGTAATTATAAACCAAAGTTAGTCATACATATGAAAGTTTCAGCATCTTTTTGTCTATCTATAAAGAGGCTCTAAATGAATTTGTGCATTTTTGTGCATGAAGAGGTGCAGTCAACTTTAACGATCTGGGTATTACTTCAGGCCACTTGACTGTCCTTCTATTCCTCTGCATTGTTTTTCTTGATAGAGCCTTTTTATTTTTCTTTCCTAAGCAAAAACAATGTATTAGCTATAGAAAAAGACTTACATAATTGTGTGGAGCTGGGGCCAAAACTGAACACAGTATTCCAGATGTGTCCTGATGAAAGCAGAATAGAGAGGGACAATGCATATCTTCACTACAAATACTGAAGTGTGAGCATCGTGATTAAAAATCTTGTCAAAATATGAAATACACACAAAATAACGGCAGAGTATGACAAGTGATGCGGAGAGTTCTGGCCTTCAGCGTCCTGCTTGACTAAAAATCCCTACTAAGCTGCAGCCAGATTTCAGTGTGAACTCTGCCTCTTTTTAGTTACAGCAGCATAAGAATACTATGCTAAAAACCAAACAAATAAAACAAAACCAACACATCCAAAATGTCTGAAAGTCCCATGAAGATGTCAGGTTTGCACATTCCATAACCCAGCTGAATCAATCATAATGCATCTCTGTAGAAATTCCATCAACTTGGTCACCAAGTAACATTTATCTGTGGCTACATATATTGATACAGCAAACATGAAACAGTCACAGATTAGAGTTGTAAAATCAAGATACACACTAGTTTTCCGATGCTGGCCTCACAATACCTGTACTGGCTACACAGCTACAGCAATCCCATGTTTTTCTAACTGCTGGTTAGGTTTAAAAGAGTTTACAAAAAATCCACATTGCTTACAAATAACTAAACATATCCTTGTACAGCCAAAGAAGTTGTAAGGCCTCCTACAATGTATCAAACCAACTTATCTTGCAGTATGGAAGAATTTCCCACCTGTAACTACCAAGTAAACTCAGAATTTACAAACTCTAACATACTGTATAGATTTGCACAGTGAGGGGGAATGAAAACTGGCTGAACAGCTTGGCCCAGAGATGCCAGGTCCAGTGGGAGGACAGTAACCAGCAATATACCTTAGGTGTCCATACTGCATCCAGTCAGCAGGAAGTTGAACATGGGCCAGCAACTGTGTGTTTGTGGCAAAGTTTAAAAACTGGAATTGAGTTAAAACTCCAGTTTTTACTTAAAAACTCAGGTTTCAACTGTACTTTACTTAAAACCTCTATTTAAACTTCCTGTTAACCACTGTAAAATTAACTCCTAGTCAGGTACCAATGGTTTCCTGGGTGGTGGAAACTACAACAGGTTTTGTAGTGTATTATCAGCACATGCTAATAAGGCACATGAGGATCTGGACAAGCTTTGTTCTTCTGTTATCTTACAGCTTATTTCAGACGGCCTGGGTTTGCTCTCTCGCAGAATATCAGAGTGAATGGGAACATCTGGCACAGTTCAGTGCTTTTAAAAACTATTATTTAATAAAGTATGCAAAAAGGGTTACTTCCCCTCTCCTTCGTCTGCAGACACAGTGCAGCATGAGTTAAGATATCGTAATCTGGACCGTCTTCAAAGATTTCTTTTTGACAGAGAAAAAGTCTCTGAAGATGTTCCAGACACTTGCAGTCAGATGTTTAATCACCTCATTTGTATTCATTTTGCATGTTGGGATTTTTCTGAGGGAGGGAAAATGCCTTTGTTTAATGCTCAATTCTTTACTGACCTGATCAACTATATATAAACCCCACACAAAGTCTACAGCTGTATGAAATGTGTACCTGCATTGTCCCCACCACATTAGGTGACCTAAGCATATTTTAAATGCTTTTTTCAAACACTCAATTTATGAAGAGGAATTAGAATCAGCTGAGAGCAATAACATAATTTCAACCTTCTGGAAGTTACAGTCCCTCTCTTCCTCATGCTGCCTGATTCAGACGGACATGCATCTCTGTGACAGCAATGGGGACAGGCTACCTCCAAGTGTTGAATGCAAGTGTACCCATGTGCTCTGCCTTAGTCTGATCACATAATCTTTTACCTGCTTCTGATGTTTTTCTTACAATGAAAGCTGTAACATTTTAAGAGTGAAAGGTGGAGCCAGCGATTAGCCATGGGTGACAGTAATGGTAAATTCGCTTTCTAGGTAGAAGGAAAACATAGTTTTGGCTTTCCTTCTCTACCCAGTAAGCATAAGCTTTGTGTTAGAAGATGGATGGTCCCAGGAAGTAAGTTTTACAAAGGATCTTTAGCAGTAAACTGAGGTCATATGTTATTAGGTATGAAAGAACATATGTAAAGTAAAGGCGGTTCATACGGCTGTAGACAGTTACAAACATTAACATTTCCTCAGGCTACAAATTTGGTGTTATTTAAAATTCAGAACTACTGCAGCACTCTCTCACTAGTAAATGGCACCGTCATTTACTACCAGAAACTCATCTCCATGTAATTCAGCTCATGTAAAAGCAGGAAATTGGAAAATCTTAATATACAGTGCACTGTCTGACCTCTGAATAACACCACACATAGCACTAAAGGAGAAAAGAGACACTGTTCTACATGGTGCATAAAGACACATCCTAGAAAAAGAAATCCAAGGATCACTGCTCCTTCCTGTCCTCAAAACCACTGAGCACTTAACCCAAGATGGCATTTTGACAGAACCCAGAGCTTGGCTCCGTGAGCAGTCGATAGTTTGTGCCACATTAACCTGTGTTAAGGGCATATGTGTATAAAAATCTCTGGGAAGAAGTGTGACAGGAGACGTAGCTGCCTGTCAATCAGTGCAGAAACATGCCACCAAAGAGAGGTAAGAATGCACCATAATGTACATCTCAGCTGACACACACATTCCACTCCTAAGCCTATTCTTCGAGGTTTGCAGAGCCCTGAAAACATGCACATACTTTCTTAAGGCATACACTTTCTGCACACTCATGCAGGAAACCAGATAACTTGACCATCCGCTTGTAATTCAACCCTCTGGTTAAACACACACACACACAATACATCATGTCAGTCCCATTCATCTCCAGTCCTGTTTGCTCACTCACAACACCTCATTCACTCATTCAACCTCACCCAGAGCCATTCAGCCCTCACCTGCCAACTCCCTCCAGCACAAACCAATTCATGCTTTTTATATACTTCGTTAGGTCCAGGACTGTTTGAGTCCCAGGGTACAGGGCCCCCCCTAAAACCTGTGAAAGTCCAACCATTACTCATCAGTGCACAACTGCTGGTTTGGTTATCCTTTACTCATGGCTATCTCCTCACCCTCATGGCAATCAGCACCTTCTTGTGTTATCAACTACACCTCCCATGCTGCAGCAATTTCAACAGCTAATTAAGTGTCCTGGACAATCTCCTGCTCATCCCAATCCTGTGAGTCTGCTCCAAGGTAAATTAACCATATCCAGCATGACATGTGCTCTGCTACCACCAACTGGCAATGAACAAGGTATCATTGTTATTTTAAGGGATTATTTAGCTTGTATTATATGGTTTTCTTTCTCGTCTAGCGTATTTACAGCCTTTCACTGCAAATATGCTGAGTACTTCAGCTTTACTGCATATGTGTGAATGTGCAGGAATGGAGCTGGACTTAACTGATGCTTGAGCTGTGCACCATGGAAGGAAAGCAACGTTAAAGTCTGAACAGGAACTTTCTATGACATTATTCATTGCTTTGTTCTCACACATGTAGAAACAGACTTTTGACTTTCACCAAGCACAGTGAGTTAAGTTTTTATCTATTTGTGGTTTTGTTGTTTTAAACTGTTTAACACCCAGGTTGACCACAGAGGTGGCTGTAGACAGGAGATAATCAAAAGGCATCTGCGCATGGTCCTGGGCAGCTGGGTCTAAGTGGCCCTGCCTGAGGAAGGGATCTGATCCACATGATCTTCAAAGGTCCTTTCCAAACTCAAACACATCTCGATTCTGTGACTTCAGTATGAATGTGGGTGTTGCTTTGGAGCAGAGATAAAGGGTATGGACTAAAAATTCAATGTCAAACAGAGTAGCTCTTGACAATAAATAGCACTTACATACCACATCCAGTGTAAAAATCATACAAACCATTTCGCTTTCAGAGACATATATTCTGTGTCTAATTAAATCCTTCGAAGAGGTCTTCTATTGACTTGAACTGGAAATAGCTTAGGAATCTATGCATGAGGTTGTATTTGAAGCTCAGTATGATGTAAACATCCTGTAAGGATGTTCAATATCTCTAAAAGACAGGTTTAAAAAACAAATGGAAAAAGATTAATCCTTTTCCCTTGCTCAGGCTGATGAAGGAGAGAAAAACGCCTTGACGAAATGCAAGGACATAACAAAAAGGGAAGGAGCTTCCTGACTCCTACACTCCTTCCTCTTCCCCACTGTGCCCTGTTGCCCCACCAGAATCACGCACAATTCTAAACGCTCTCTGTATTTTCATGTTTAATTCCAAATTCATCACTATTTTTAAAACAAAGTCTTCCACAACATGCCCCAAGGACTCAGATTCTCCCCAGTCTTTATTAGGGCAAGAAGTTTATCTGCTTTACCTGACTTTACAAATGGAAGGTAACTGACAGTGACTCCTGTTTCCTTTGGGAAAGGACCCGAATCAGTGAGAAAAATCCAAACATTTCAGATTCATACCTTTAAACACAGAACGCAAAAGGTGGCTCATTCTAAATGACCCTTTTACAGCCTTCACTAGCTTCACTGTGTACCAAAGAGTTATCTCCTGCTAGAAAAATCTCATTTCCAATTTTTCCATCAGCTGATCATTCGGAAAGATTTAATCAAACTACGAACTGATGAATTCAGTCCTGCGAGAGCCACAAAACTCATACTGTGTATTAAAAACAACCATAGAGTGAAGCACCTCAGGTATGTGCATCATGGATTTCTGGGCTTCTTTAGTCCGTTGTTACCCTCCCAAACACAAAAGACAGATCCTTTTGATGGAAGGATCTGTCATATCTGTGATGGTGATCCATCATAACTCATTGATGGAAACCACACACTAGTTAGGCACAGTCATCATCCACTGGTTTGGCATATTCAAGTGGGCTTGAGCTGAAACAGCTCATTTGTGTCTATCGTGGCCACGGACGCATGTTCTGGCATGCTGGCTGACGCTGAATCAAATCCTGGAGACAAAAGCAAGTCTTTCATTGCACCAAGACTGGAGGCAGAAAGAAGGAGAAGAGGAAGAGGGAAGGAGGGAAGGGGATATGTTCTATCAGAGGCATTAGACCACAAAGAACTTTCGGACCCAACAGTGAGACCAATAAGAGCATGTTTGCCACAGATTTTAGCTACAGCATTAACAGAAGGTTTCAGTGGGCTGAAGCAGGGACAGACTATTCATCCTGCTGCAGAGCCGCTAGTCCTAGAAGCATTACTTAGGCAATACAGTCAGCAAGTGCTGCACATTTAATTCCACCAGATCATTTCTGCAGACATACCAGCTACACTAAACTTGAAGGTAAAACAGTTGGAGCTTTTTCTCCTACTTTAAGTGGAAATCATTTAAAAAAATCATAATAAAAAGCATATAATCACAAATCATTTCAGTGCAGATGCCTTCTGAAAATGTCTCAAAATAGGAACTGTAGAAATTCTGCTCCCTTACTAAAGTTACAGCAGAAGAAATTCCCAACTGATGATCTGTAACAGGGAAGAATATGCTGAACGGTACTTTTTTCAAGCAAAAAACTAAGCACCTGTAAAACTTGCTTATCTTACACCAGTTTGATTCGTGGATGGTTATGTGAAGAGAGTATCAGGAATTATCCCTTGCTAATCATCCTGTAAGTTGTAAGTCATGACCTGAGGTCCTGCTGTACCACATCAAGAACACCCAAGCGCTAGGAAATGCAGTACATTCAGAGAGCTTACCATGCTGGGAGGGATTCCTGTTTGTGACATCTAATTTGTCATGGAAGCCAGGACTCCTGCCAAGCCCTTCCACGTCCACATCAAGGCTGGTGAAGCCATTTACTTGATTCCTGTCCCTGGTGACAGTGTTAATGCGGGTTGGGATAGGTTCAAATGTAGGGTCTAACTCCAAGATCAACCTGTTCAGTTGTTCAATGGACTGATCAATATCCAAAGTTGGAGAAGCTGGCAAGTCCCTTGCATTCCGTCCTAGGTCCAGGCTATTTGTGTCCCTCTGAGGCACTGGCATTGACTTGAAGCTCTCAGCACCAGCATGTTCTGCAGCTTCAGCAGCACCTGGCATGCTTCCCAGCCCCCTCTGTACAGCAGCTCTGCTGCTGGAGTTACGTGTTGGGGTGTCCGGGGCTCGGGCCTGGCTCTGGATGCTGCCTGCATTCTCCACTGTGTTATGAATGCCAACACTAATTTCATTCTCTGGGGCAAAACCATATTGGTGAGCAGTGACCATCTGCTGCTGGCGTACCCAGGTTTGAGTAGAATAGTTACTTGGGCCATAGGCTTGAGGCTGGGGTGAAACCGAAGGATTCCGTTGCAACTGCTGAGTTGACTTTGGCTCAGTGCTCCCAAATGTCCTCTCATAGAGGGGATCCACGCCAATTCCCAGGTCGGGGGCAAAAACATTGTGGTGCTCTTCCCCAGCATTACTTCCAAAGCCATCTGAAAGAAGTGAGTTCTGACTGCTCTTGTGGCAACTGAAGTTCCCTAAGTGGGTGGAGTGCTGCCCTTCTGAGGAAGACAAAGTCCCAATGCTGTCCACGCTGTGAAGGTCATGATTAGGCATTTCATCATCCAGAATATCAGTCTCCCTGTCCTTCAGTTTGGTGTCTCCATTCATATGAACTTGGGCTGGCACTATGTGTTGAGTCCCACTGTACTTACTTCGAACATCAGTCATATCCTTGGTGGTGTTGACAGAATCCTCTAGACCAAAGCCACTAAGTAGCTGGTCCAGCTCTGCCTTCTCCTGTGGGCTCAGACCCCGTTTGACTCCAGGCACAAGGCGCTCTTCAGTCTTGTCTGTCCTGGTGGAAGCTGTTGAGTGTCCTGAATCGCTGCTGACAGACAGTGTATGATCACTGTGATCAGGGCTGCCAGTCACAGGAACACCCTGAGCACCACCACGGATGCTGCTGTCAGAAGAGCTCTTCTTTCTCACTTTGGCATACAGACTGCCGTCAATGGGACCTTGGGTATGTAGCACTGTGGAGAGAGAAGTATGAGGCGTTATACAGGGGCTTTCATTGGGGTCATAACCACAAACCAGAAGTACTAGTACTAATGGTATTGCTCCTGCAAAAATAAATTAGCCTTACAAATACAGCATCAGGCAGTGGCATTATCTTCTTTCATTTTATATTTCAACTTCCAACAGTTTTCTTGATAGAAATAAAACATGCCATTCATAGTTCAAGATCAAATACAGTTTTCTTTTTATGCTGTTTTGAATGTATGTTTAAAGCTCCACAAACTCTTCACACTCATTTGAAGAACTACCCTATTACAGTGCTAGAATTTGAGAGGCAGCTTACCATGCACATTCCATTCAAAGCAAGAATGGTTCAATACTTGCCTTGAACGTATTATCATGCAATTACCAGTTCATGCATTTCTACCTGATGGTCTAACTACACTACAAAGAATCATTTACTCATTTTCTTGGTGGTGCAAGAGAAGAAACAGGCTTTCAATCAGAGCTTCTGTCCTTGGAATATATGTTACGACCCCTTCACAAAGAAATGCATGAGGAAATGTTAAGACTATAAAATCTCTCCATGTGTGCAGGATTTGGTGTGCATTTCACAGTTCAATTTTAATAATGAGGGCCACAATCCCTTAAAAATCAGAATACAACCCCTTCCTCATCAATGATGGGAAGAACTTAACTTTCTTTCTGATCTCTAAGGTACTCCCCTCAACTGAAGTTTTTGAATAACCATTCATAATAAATATGGGCTAGAACTTTCTTTTCTGTTTAGAACATATTTAGAAAATGCAATTCTGCAGGAAAATGCACCTGGTTTACCAAAGCTATGTGCTGAGAACAGACGAATTCCTGCTTTCAGATGCATGAGCACCACCTAGCACGCTTCACTGGCACCAGCTATGCACAGAACTAGGTAAGACAGGTTTTACCTTACAGGTAACTCAAGTGAGGAGCTTCACTGAGGTGACTATACTGCTTGTGATCCCTGACTTGCTCCTGGCACCCATGAACCTTGCTGCTTCTTTCTGTCTTGAGACATACAGCCTGGATTTTTTTAATCTATCTATTTTCTGTCCTGCTGCAGCCACCAGCCCATCTTATGGTTATATCATCATCTCTTTAGTCATCAACAAAAAAAAATGAAGTGAAAACATACAACAGAAGTCAAGAGAATTGCAAGTTAGAGATAAGTATCTCAGCCTTAGAATTGTGTCCTGTGGACGCACCCCTACATATTTTATCACATAGGTAGTATTTTAGATGTGCTTTACTGCTAACAGGAATCACATAAAATATATACTCAACAATAACAAATATGAAATACATACAAAATGAGTTGAAAAAAATCTCTCTTCGCTTCCCAGGGGGAGGGAAATAAAATCAAACCCACAAACTTAGAACAGATTTTTAGATAAAATCAGGAAATAAAAAGTCCATTTGAGTTCAAAATACTACTGTGAGAATAATCTCTGCTGTGGTATTTCAGTACTACCAACACTGGACATGGTTAAAACCACAGAACACTGAATACAGCAATTTCCCTTTGGAACACTTCAAAAGCTCAAGAGTTTATTTGAACCCCGCTTATTTTAGGCAAACCACTTTTTCTTGCCTCTGCCTATTAGGGGTTTTTAAAGCTCTCCTTGACGTGATAGCCCAAGAAGAAGAAATGAAGACAGAATACAGGAGGCATATTCTTACAATCCTTTACTGAACTTGTTTGTCCAGCTCCCACATACAACACACAGGTCTGACCAACCAAGGTAGAATTTGGCTACTGGGGTCTTACCCAGGGCTGAAAATGAACACAATTCATTCTGCTTCTTATGAAAACCTTTAAGAGTAAATATTGCTACTGTTCACCAAGCCAAGAAAGTGAAGCGAGTGCTTCTACTTTCCAAGGATTTAATGCTCATTTACCAAAACATTCCATTAAGCAGAAGTTACTGAATTACTTTTCCTACTCATAGTTTGAGAATTGTTTGATGATAAAAAGAAATTAGATCATTAGAATCTAGGAACAGGCAGATTTTTGTCAAAGGTAACCACCAGCTTAGTCTCCACCTGTGAGCTCCACAATCAGAAGAGCCCTGGAGAGCCCAATGCATTTCAACATCAACTCTACCACACGTTTTCAAAATACACTTAAAATGGCATTGTGATCACGAAGCTTCCAAACTAGGAGCTTTTCCACGCAATGCCATCTTAGAAAAAGCATTATTCACAAACTGAACTCATGATGGCAATGAATTCATCAGTTTACAGTGGCAAGAAAAGTGGTCTGGTTGGAAAAAGCCATCATTATGAGACACACTGCCAAGTTTCCATCAGTTCAAATACTCACATACTGGAAGTTATGTGATAGGTTTAATGGATTTTAGCTAATAGTTAAGGAACAGCTTCTTACTTTTTAAGGATTAGGTCCTGTTACTTGTCTGATGTTGATTTTAAAAACAGCACATGCAGAAGACCAAAATGCTCCTTTTCAGAACAAGTCATCAGGCTAGGCAGAAAAGAAAGCAATTCCTCTTGCCACGGAATTTCTCTGTGGGCAAACTGTTCCAAGTTCACTGAGGTTTATGATGTGTAAATCCCATGGTGAAAAGAGCTGCTGTGCATGAGGCTGAATGTCTGTGCACAGATATTTAAAAGCAGTATTTATGAAAAAATACCATATCTAACGAAAACACAGCCAGTTGACAGGTTCTCTGCCTCTTTCATGCTGTGATTTCTCATAAGCTCTTACTGCTGCTAGGGCAATGAACCATACTTGGTGTTTCACGTGGAATCACTTCATACAGTTACCGTAAGAAATTGCAAGAATAAATTAAAAACCAAATAAACAACCAACTCCCCCCCCCCAACAAAGAGTAACTCTTAAGTGATATTTTTCTTTTCTGTGTGCTTAGCTTTGAGTTTAAAAACTCAAAAAGAAACCAATACCAAGCTGCTTCGCTTTGTATACTTTAATATCCTGAAACAAAACAGACTTGAAGTTACAGGTCTGAACTGGAATGCAGTTCAGTAAATACAGGACTAGTACACTTGAACCATTCAGAAGTCTTTCTGTTTGACTTTTCTGTTACCCAGAACTAGGCACAGTGCAGTAAATCTTTCAAACCTGCTGGTCTGCTGCAAATACTTCCCATGAGATGAAACACTGCAGCATGCAGGTTTGGTTCACCATGCAGAAATTTTAAGTACAAGATTTCTCCTCCCAAGGGACAAGAGACAGGACAAGAGGAAACAACCTCAAGCTTCACCAGGGGAAGTACTGATGGAGCTGAGGAACAATTCCTTGCCCAGAGGGTGCTCAGACACTGGAACAGGCTGCCCAGGGCAGGGCTGGAGTCACCGTCCCTGCAAGTGGTCACATACCGTGGAGATGAGGGCTCAGTGCCATGGGTTAGTGAAGGCCTTGGCAGTGCTGGGGAACGGTTGGACTGGATGAGCTTGAAGGTCTTATCCAGCCTGGCTGATTCTATGATTCTGTGGCCTGTCAAATTCTCAAGATAAAGCCACAGAAGCAATGTAAAACTGGTGCATTTCTCTCTGTCAGCCCTCCCTGTACCATCACACAACGCCATCTAAGCACAGCAACAGTGGCACATATAAGTAGATGGACAACAGAAAACAGAAAATGAAACAGAAACAACAAACCTACAGTCACATAAGTGGATTATAAACCTCAATAACTGTCTATCTCTTATCTTTATGTTTACATTTTAAACATCTGTACAGTATCGCTCCACACAAATTGGGATATACGCAAAAAATAATTCCTCAATGTATTTCAACGGTGTTAGGAAGCTTCAGTAGTAGTAACCTTTTCGCTACAGTCTGGTCCCTGTTCAAATTAAAATCTCTGAAATTTGAGATGCTCCTAAGATAACCAGAGGAGGCCACAAGGACGATCAGGGGCTGGAGCACCTCCATACAAAGGCAGGCTGAGAAAGTTGGGGCTGTTCAGCCTGGAGAAGAGAAGCGGCGTGGAGACCTCAGAGCAGCTTCCAGTGTCTGAAGGGGACTACAGGGATGCTTGAGAGGGACTCTTCATCAGGGACTGTAGCGATAGGACATGGGGTGATGGGTTCAAACTGAAACAGGAGAAGTTCAGGTTGGATATAAGGAAGAAGTTCTTTACTGTGAGGATGGTGAGGCACTGGCACAGGGTGCCCAAAGATGTGGTGAAAGCTCCATCCCTGGCAGTGTTCAGGGCCAGGTTGGACAGAGCCTTGGGTGACATGGTTTAGTGTGAGGTGTCCCTGGCCATGCCAGGGGGTTGGAACTGGATGATCTTAAGGTCCTTTTCAATCCAAACCAGTCTCTGATTCTATGATTCTATCACTAGGACCACTTTGTACACCAATTAGTGACTGTGAGTTGTATGGGGTCCCCCATTACTACATACGCCAATGAATCACAGCTGTGTCAGCACTGAACACCACAGCAGAAGGGATGATGCCTGTGTACTAGCATCTCTGTGAAATATTCTGACACCATAAAGCTAGCACCTAGGTTTTGTGGCATTTGGTGTCTCACACTGTTACCTCAATTGCCACTATCCAGAACACCAGCAGATTAAAAAGCCTGGTCAGCTGTGGACGTGAGTACTATCTTATTCAGCATCAGCCCAACTGTGCTCATAATCAAGACAACAAGCGTAGGTAAACCACTGAGTAAGAACTTCACAATGAAAGAAACTAACAGCTTTAAATATTTTATACACCCTGTCTTATTATCTGATAAATTCAGATTATCTAAACTGGAAGGAAATACATACACGAGAGAACAACCAAGAACTCAACCGGACTAAATAAGCGATTTACCAGGATTCCCACTACGCACAAGCTATTCAAAGTGAACTCCCAGCTAAGTAAGTAAGTCATTTTAGCTGCATTATCACAGAATCATGGAATAGTTAGGGTTGGAAAGGACCTGAAGATCATCCAGTTCCAACCCCCCTGCCATGTCCCCTGGCAGGGACACCTCCCACTAAACCATATCACCCAAGGTTATGTCCAACCCGGCCTTGAACACTGCCAGGGATGGAGCATTCACAACTTCCCTGGGCAACCCATTCCAGGGCCTCACCACCCACACAGTAAAGAATTTCTTCCTCATATCCAATCTAAACTTCCCCTGTTTCAGT
>JAOEHX010039989.1:0-23745 GCA_025448015.1 Bolborhynchus lineola
CAACTAAAAACATTGGTGATATCAGCGCTGTTCCCAGGCTGAAAGTCAAAAACACAGCACTGCACCAGCTGCTAAGAAGGAGAAAAATGACTGCTGCTGCTGAACCCAGGACAGATATGTTAGTGGTGTTTTGGTGAGTGTGGTGGAGGCTTGAGGGCTTGGCTCAGGTACCCAAGTGCCCAAACGCCTGGACATGAGGAATTTCTTATACAGAAGGAAACTGCATACAATTGGTACAGATACAACTTTAAATCTCTGACAGTTATGACATTTTTGTGGTCTTACAACCTTAGGAGTGTGTCGTGTATCACCTCCTGCAACCATTGCTCCAAGCCATATAAAATCATCACCTTGCAAAGAAGCAAGAATCATTAAAAAAACCCCTAAAACAATGCAACTGACCAAAGGCACTTGAAGAAGGGAATATTCCTAAGATCTGTGGGACAATACAGATGTAAATGTCTTGTGGAAAAGAATATCCTGGGTGATCTGTCATTACTGTAGTGACAGAAACATTAGTGGCAGAAACAAAGGCCTTATCTTCAACCAAAGTTTGCAGTAAAAATAAAACAAATCGGTATGGGTAGGGGGCCTATGCTCAATGGTTTATTTATTTTAACAACAACAAAAAAGTCTGAAAAGGCAATTAGCGTATTTGGCTGAGGCAAAAAGAAATGACAATGATCTCCATCCTTCTCAATGACGACTGGTTCTGAGAGTCCTATAATAGGATTATTAGTAACTGTTAACTATTATAAGTAACTACTATCACAGGCCAGATCCCAAGTTCCTTTTTCCCATCCTTATCTTGGCAAACTCGTGGTCTTGCTTTTGGTGGGCATCAGTGCTCAGTGGCTGCAAGGGGTAGGTGCATTGCAGGAGAGGGCCAGACAGCCAACTTCTCAAAACTAGCCCTACCAGAGAGGGGCTCCAGATCTAAGCACTGGTTTTGCAGAGACATCAGCTGAGCTTTAGACACCTGCAGAGCTCCCATGATCAGTATGGGAGGTGGGTGGGGGCTGCTGGAGCAGCTGAGCTCCCCTTTACAGGCCTGAAGACACGTGCAAGAGGAGACGTGCTTTTTGAGAAGTGGGTCTCATGATGTGTTCAGTTTACTGGAGATTTTGGAAAATTTTCTGCTCTGATCCTGTGTGTTATTTCCTCCCTTTTTGGGAATTGCACTGCCATTTGGAAATATTCCTTTCTGAATAACTATTTGTTCTCTCAATGATTTTTCCTACTGTCCATTATTAGTTGTTATGCCTACACTGTACAACAACAACAGCAATAACAGTAAAATGAAGAAACTCTTCAGGTCCAGAGCCATTTAGAAAATGAAGCTGAACTTCTAACATAAGGATGTGATTTTCATTTTTCATTAAAAACAGCTAGTCTGGAAAACCAGAGATGTTTGAGTATAATGTAATAACAGCACAGCACACATCTCACATAAAGAAAATAGCCTGATGGACCTTGAACCTTATTTGAAGACCCACAAATACAGCTGGGAAAATAAGTAGGTATTCCACTTCAAGATACGGGTGTGAATATGGTAAACAAGACTCTATCAGCAAGTCTGTAATCTTTTCCTCTCCTCCAGCCTTTCAGCATTCTTGGAAAGATTTGTCTAAGCAAAATCCCAGCATATGTAACTGACTGGCCTTTCCCAAAGGTATGAGGATAAACCCCTTTGCAAGTGGCTATTAAGAAATCTTGGCAAGAGCAGCATGCAGGACGAATCCTTGCCAAAGATTAGTAAGCAGTTCCATGAGCAGTGGGACTAAGGAAGCCTTATTTTCTAGGCATATTTGCAAAACACAGCTACTATTTGCAGATGCAAATAATTCGTATTTTGCAAGCAAAAAAGCTTCCTAACTGCATTGTTCCAAGACTTTGTTTTCTCCAGGTATGTTTATAAAATCCCCCCCCCCCATTTCCCAAAGCAGTTTTCATGAAATGTGTAGAAAAGCCTTTTAGAACTATTTCTGACATCTCTGCTTTCTGAAGTTGTTGAAATCAGCGAACAGATCGAAAACTTACTGGGAGGACACACGAGGTGGTTGTACAAGCATTGGTTCTACAGGAAGCAAGGAGATAAAGAAAACACAGGAGAAAGTGCGATTTCTTATCAGTGTTGCACTGACAGGAGTTGCAAGGCATCCCTCATGACCAGCACTGAGATGTACAGTAGCCAAAAATGATCCAGTCCAGCTTCTTTGGTTTTAATGGCAAAATCTTCAGTGCCATGAGCGAGACCAAAGCTTACTTTTGCACCACTCTCAGAAGACGAAATGTTCAGTGAGGTGGCCCGATCTATGTAAGATACAGAATGAATGGGAAAACAGTAACGGCTGTTTCTTTTAAAGCCACTGCATGTTTTGGCATTTGCTTTCAGTGGGAGCAGGAATGAACCAAAAGTTAGGTAAGTGGAATGAACTGATGGCAGATGGAGCTCTCTGTATGCCAACAGAAGCTGAGGGAAGCTGAAAAATATTTCAAATTACCTAATACTTAAATGAAAACTTCTGAGTTGGAGCTGATCTCAGGGAAAAGCTCCAGTTACCTCTGTGGATGGTGCAGTGTTGAGAGAGGAACCTCAGTGCAGAGCAAAACAAAACCAAAATAAGACATCATGTATTAAATAGGTCAGGAATGTACCATAATGATTCCTAAATATATCAGCTGAGTATCTCCAGTGTTAGGTATGGTCATTCTGCAACAAAGGGGCAGAGAGGGATAGAAAAGGCAGTGAAAAAAAGGGCACCATAATCACTGGGACAGTGGAGGTTGTGGTGGGAGAAGGGAATGAGTGAGCAGGATGGTTTAGCTTTGTGAAGAGCTGAGTTAGGGAAGAGACAAACACAATGAATTTCTTATCTGACCTTTAATGAAGTCTCTGCACCTCTTGAGCACCTTCTATGGCTTTATATGAACTACAATCTAGGAGTTACATAGCATCTTGTGTAATAAAGGAAATCTAATTTTATTATGAATATAATTCTGAGACAAAAAGAATTGCTGAAAAATGTGACCAAGGCAGGTGGCTGTAGTGAGGAAATTAGTATTAATAAAGTTGGTGATGGTGAAAGTCTGTCACTTCATATGCCTTTTGTCTTAGGAGTCCCATTCGGCTTTGTGTAGCTCACTAAAACTGAGATTCTTCCTGCTGCTTTTTAAGTACAGCAGTGTTCTCATGGGGAAATAAACTTTAAAAGCTGACAGCTAGAGCTGAAGATTGAACACACAGAAAAAAACAGTGTAATCCTGGCTTCTGATGCAAAGGCATCACGTAAAGGAGCACAAAGTTACCCTTTCCACAGGAAGTTACAAATCCATCCTGGAGACAATGGAGTGGTTTTCTCAAAGCTGCATCCTTTCTCTGAAGTAGCCACCTGAGGGCAACATCACACATGCAATGGGATGCGCAGGGCTCCTGCGCCTGCAATATCCTGCTTGCTTCCAGGAATCCCATTACCAGAAAATTTGTGACAAACGAGAAGCAGCTCAAAGAACAGCAACAAAAACGATTGGGAGGCTGGAGCTGCTATGCAGAAAAACATTACAAAAGCAAAATCTAGTTTGCCTAAGGAGTGATTGATTAGGAGCAGGATCCCGGCCTCCAAATATTTGAAGAGTGAAGAAAAATTATTCAGCGTAATAAAGAAGAATGAATAATTGGTGGAAATGAGGCAAGGAAAATGTGCCTGGACTTATTCTTGTGCTTTTCCTGCCCATGAGACACTGGGCTGTGAATTGGAGGTGTACATATTCTGATTCTCTAATGAAAGATCATGACTCTGTCAGGGTAAGCATAGTATGGGCCACAGAGACTTGGTCAAGAAGAGCAGCTTCTAGTCCACCTGGAAGTCTGGAGATGACCAGTGGCTAAAGCACACCAGTGTTTTGAGGGCACAAAGATAGGGATACCACGAAGTAAGAAATCCTTTGAAAAAGAGTAGTCATTCCTCCAAAGTGTCAGAAATTCCAGGAAATCCAAACTATTCTCCCAAATCCATGTGTGGGAGATACATATGGTCCCAAGAAAGATCTTTTTTCTTCACCAGCCTATGACATATTATTGGGGATGCTTTAGAACAATACTGATTTTAGGCCAGGGCTGCTTCTCCACCTTCCCATGGCTTACTGAAGGAAGCAGGTGTTGAGCCCTTGCTCAGACATGACAGTGGCTGAAGGTCAGCCCATGGGACAAACCACCCTTTGCCTTGATTCTGGAGGATTATTTTTCTGGTGGGGAGTGGGGTGAAGGCATCCTGCTCTGTACAAACCCCGAGCTGGTGCCTAGAACAAGGGGTGAAAGGGAGAGCTGAATTTATAGTATTGATGTGAAGTGCTACCTTCACGTATATGTGTGTTCAGACAGGTCTAGAGCGGGGAGACAGAAGCCAAACCTGCAGTCCAGGTTTGGCTTCTCACTGCACAGGTCTGTCTACTGTAGTACAACTTTGGCAGAGCCTCATGGCAGTGGGTAATGAGATGTTTGCTGTGCTAATGAACCATTAGTGAGCTGTGGATTGGGAGGAGTGCACCAGAGGACCCAAGGGGACTGAGAACCGGGCACTGGTATCCACTGTGCAGTGTGGATACAATTCAGCAGCTCTAACAGCCCACAGGATGGCCATGATGGAAACGGTCCAGCTTTGTCCCTCCTCAGGGACAGGCAGCCCCCCCATCAGCCTGACAAGGCAGGAGAGAGGTGTAAGGAGTCTTCCAGGATGGGGCAGGGGAAAGTAGGACAGGGTGAGCTGGATACACTGAGCAAGCTAGCAGAGCTGTGGCGCTGCAAGCCCTGGTGTTGCCCGAGCCTCTTCAAAGACTGCATTTAGCAACCTGGGAACGTACATAGTTGGCAGGATCATGCTGTACCAGTCCTGAAGGCAGAGCTAAGCTGCAGAGCTAAAGCTGTGGCACTCTGGGGTAGGTTGGCTTCTGTCCTCTGCTCAGGAAAGGAAGAGCTTACACAGCATTCATGGAGGGGACTCTGAGTGTCCTTGTAAGTACAATACAAGAAAACAGTGCTAAGACAGGCACAGCCCATCATCTGGTAGGAGCTGCCAGGCTGCCTGAGTCAGCAATGCTCAATAAAGCAAGTGTTACAAACCAGGACAGTACAAAGGTGACATCTCCTGTCTGCTTTTCTAACCCCAGTCTGCGCTTCTGCCCTATTCGTCACCTGCTCTCTTGCTTCATACCCCTCTTAGTATCCTTTGCTGGTGAGGTCTGAGGGATGCTGATATAGCTGAGAACCACCTCTTCCCCCACTTTTCCCTCTGCCAGCTGTCAATCATCCACCTGGAACCCAAATTTACCAATTTTACCCAAACGTCCCTTTATCAAGCTCTTCCATTCTTCCCTTTCTCTCTCTCCATATTCCTCCTTTGGCCACTGATGGGATCATTTCAGTCCTTGTAATATGACAGCATGATAATCGGCTTTTTGCACAGAGCTCCCTTCAAGGCTTTGGGATGCATTTTCTTACGAAGTGCAGAGCCAAAAGCCTCAGGGTGATCTGGGGCCACTGAAGAGAGCTAGAAAAGGAGTGATTCTGGACCTGTCCAATGTGTGGACTGCCTTGTTACACCAGGACATGGCAGAAAGATCTGCAAGATGTTCCTTATTTAAAGTGCAATTGGAGAAGGGAATGCTGAAGCAGCAGACTCATCTAGCTCCAAGTAGTTGGGATGTCAACAGTAGAGCCTCAGCAGCATGGTCTAACAAGCTTGCTCAAGCCCCTGACTAGATTTAACTGGCCTTCCTGGAAGTCCGTCTTGCTGCTACTTTATCCTTCTTAGAGTTTATGTACAGTTGCTATGCTGCAATTAAACACTGATGCTGTGGCAGGCATGCCCTAAGCATGACGGAGCCTGAAAATCTGGCAAGCAAACTGAGCACAAGCAACTAGATTGACTTCAAACAGAGAGCAATAAAGAGCAGCAACCCCTCCTTCCCTTCCCAGATTCCCTATTTAAGAAAGAAAATCCTAATTCTTCCAAC
Source organism: Bolborhynchus lineola (assembly GCA_025448015.1). NCBI lineage: Eukaryota > Metazoa > Chordata > Aves > Psittaciformes > Psittacidae > Bolborhynchus > Bolborhynchus lineola. Next base: position 6,013 of record JAOEHX010039989.1, read on the forward strand.
AGTCCCATTATAGGACTGAACTTTACCAATGATGTCAGGTCTTTAGAGAAGAAAAAAAAGATGGCCAAATCAATTGTCTCTTCTCAGAGGACTCATTTGCAAATGTGACTAACCAAATATCTCTCCTACAGCCTGCAGCAATATCTAAACCCCTACCGGGATCAAGGAGTCAGCATTCCTGTACACCAGCCTATCTCAGACCCTGGAGGCAGACTAATGCACCATCTTTGCTAGAACATTATCCCCACAGTCCACTGTTTTCAGGTTCCTGTTAAAGAAAAATAATCAAAGAGCAAACAGCTTTTGTTTTGATTCTAATACTGATTCAAGCCTGGATCTCTGTTTTAAGCACAAGTAAACCAAGTTAGAGTTCATTTGTTTTGAGAACCACTGGTTCCAGGAAAGAGGACAAATTTCTTCCAAATGTCTTCTGGACAGCTGGTGTGGGCAACTTTGCGCCCCAAATCTCTTCATACCTCCATGGCATGGCAGCTGGGACCCAGAGCATGTAAGCCTGTAAGACAGGTCCCTATCCTGCAAACTTAGAGGAAATTGTTAGAGAAAAAAAGAGGCAAAGTGATTTTCTAATTGAAGGCACAAAACCATGGCTTTTCTGGCAACCTAAAGCCCTATCTGTTCTTTACCAGCATCCTCTGCAGGTTCTCAAACTAGGTATCTCTGAGCCGAGGTTGAGAAGGCTAAATAGGGAAACCAGTACTGGAAGTGCTTATCACTCTGTGTTGGTTTCTACTATCTCCTACCCTTAGGTTCCACTGTTGCAAAGCTTCATACAAAAGGTATCTGGCAATGCATTCAAGTACCTGACCTGTGCAGTGACATGAAGAGCGAGATACAAGCTGTTCTGTACAGAAGACATGGCAGAGGTCCCCCTAGCTGGAGGGGAAGTCACCACTAGGAGACTGTTATGTTTTTCCTGGCAGTTCCCTCCTGGCTTTGCAGGGTCTTTGCCTGTAAGCTGTTTTCCTGGGAGAAGCAGTCAGAGAGGTTAATTTGATTTCATCATACCCTGCTTTCTGGAAAATAAAGCTGTTGTGAGCATGAAAGAAAAGGAAAGAAAGGGCTGGGCCCTTGAACCCATGGTATAGCAATAGCTTCCACGCTATGTGCGCTCCCCAGACATGACAATCCCTTCCTGCTGCACAGGCCCCAAGGAAGGAGGTAAGAGAAAGTTCATCATCCTCCCCTTAGCACAGAGACGGGGACGGGACATTCCACTTTGCAAGGATCAGGTGGGGATGGGGAAGACAATTGGAAGAGTAAAAGAGAGAAAACTTGTGGCTTGTGATGAAGACAGCTTAATAGATAAAGCAAAAGCCACACACACAAGCAAAGCAAAATGGAATTCATCCACCACTTCCCATCAGCAAGCAGGCATTCAGCCATCTCCAGGAAATAATGGCTCCATCATGTGTAATGGTTACTTGGGAAGACAAAACACCTTTACTCTGAATGTTCTTCCCCTTGCTTCTTCCCTCACCTTTATATGCTGAGAGTGGTATCATATGGTGTGGAATATTCCTTGGGTCAGTTTGGGTCAGCTTGGGTCAGCTTTCTTGGCTGTGTCTCCTCCCAGCTTCTTGTGCCTCCCTGGCCTATTCACTGGTGGGGTGGTGTGAGAGGCAGAAAAGGCCTTGACTCTATGTAAGCACTGCTTTGCAGTAACTAAAACATCCCTGAATTTTCCCATAGCTAGCTACTATGAAGCTATGCTAGCTTCTATGCTAACTACTATGAAGAAAATTAACTCTATCCCAGCCAAAACCAGCACAGCAGGGCAGCAGCTCAGATTTCCAGGTGTTTTTCTCTCTCTTTTACTCTAGCTGTAGGGTGCCATTATCCCACCCTTTCTCCTTTTGACTTCAAGAGGAGGTGAATGTACCCACCAAAGCAAAGACTGGCCAGCATGAAATGATGTAGGTTTGGGAAATCTGGGAGCCAGCAGCCCCCTCTGCTTAGGGCCTCACACTTTATTCATCCTCTCTTGCTCTGAGTTTTGGGAATACAGATCCAGCCAGCTTTGTCTTACAGGTGGACGTGGAGAAGGGTCATTTCTCAATCCTTTGGAGCTGCTCTGGGTTCACTAGCCTCCAATATCTGTCCCACTGTGCATTTCTGACATCTCTTTTCCATCTGAACTGCAATTCCATGTATGACACTGCCATTATTACTGTTCCTGACTGCAGCATGCTGTTGTGCAGAATCTTGTGCATCACTATTTCGGCTAAATTCAGTCCTGTGTACGTTCTTCTTGCTGGTAATTTCCTGAGTGGCAAACATTTGTATGGATCCTGGCCTTTGCTTCAAAAGGCTCAGAAGTGGAAGGCAATTAATATTATCCTCCTGTGCTTCCCAACCTGGAGGAGTTGCAGGGACATCATCAAACAGTAAGGCAGAAGGAAATTATCTAGAGTTCCATACATTGTTTGGAAAGAAAAGCACCTCATCTCCTGAAGCCTGTCTAAACCCTTTGTATCACAAGGGGCCTTCACACTCCGGGTGGCTGCCCTGGATCCTGCTTTGTGAGTTCCTTCAGCAGGGGGTTAAACAGAGAAAGATGCCACAGAGTATCTGTGACTGCTTTTCTCAGCAGGAGACCATCTTTGGCTCCCTTCCCAGGGTCACAGTAAACTTCTGGAGGCAGCAGTGGAAGCACAGGGCCTTCATGGAAGACTGTCAGTACCTTATTCCCCTCTTTCCATTTCTGCTAACTCAGAGTGTGTTCAATGGCATACATGTGAGGTTAAAAGCATTGGTGGCTTTAGGCAAGCAGGTGTGAACACTGACTGTGTAATGGGGTGTGAGTGAAAGGAAGCTCTGGAGGTTGTCCTGACATGAACCCCTTGCAATCAAAACAACTGTAAGCAGTGACATGGGGGGGAACCAACTTACACGGTTCAGCTCTTCCTGATGGGGTCTTCCTGATGGTGAGCCCTGGGTACCCTGCTGAATCTGAATCAAGAAACACACTTGAGTCTGTAGCCTGCACTGTCTCCCAACACACCCCAGCCTCAGAGAGCTCTTCAGTCCTGGCAGCACTGCCTGCCTGAGGAGCCACTGTCCAGGAGAGTGGCTGGGGTTATGCCAGAGCATGTAACTCATTATGTACAAAAGCACTACATCAAAACATAAAGGAACAAGAGATTAAAGGGGAACAGATGTTGACTGATCTTGTCCATCTTACTCCTGGGAGGCAGCCCAGTGCAGCTGCTGTCTGCCCAAGGCTCTGCTAGCTCAGGGTAGCAGGGCTCTTCAGAGGATGGTACTGAATATGGCCCTGCTGCTACCCATTTCTGCTGTGGCAGCTTGTTTCATGGGTGACCTATCTGTAAAAATTCATTCAAATTAACCCCATTTAGTTGATAATAATACATGAGATTTTAACTGCAGGATGCTGGGCCCCGCTGGGGTGAAACGTTCAATCCAGAATGGCAAAGGAGTTACGAACCACTGGATCATTAGTCCCAAGCCATGTTAAACCATCTGTGATGCAACCCTTGCCATCAGAAAAGCCAGAATGTGCTAGTGACACTGCCTGATTCTAAACCCAGATAAGCTGCCAAAACTCATTTTTCTCCCTTATTGCAAAGCCACATTATTCCTCATTTTTGTATCTTTTTTCCTGCCTTCCTTTCAATACTCTGTCTATCCCTGCACTCTGCTGAATCAAGCCACCACTTACCCGTATAATGGCTGGACTCCCTTTTCCTCATATTCTTCTTGCTTACCCTCTCTTTTTTCCTAAATCCTCAGGGAAAAGCTGTTAGCCACACTGATTTCCCTGAGGGAGTTTCAAAGGTGCCTCAGCCAACCTTTGGAGAACTTATGCTCCTGTGTCATTTAGCTGGTATAGAAAGGCGCAGACTTCAGTCATTTAAATTTCTTTCCCTAGAGGGTCCTGATGGAGAAGGACAAAAAACCCCAACCTAACCAAGAAGAAACAGCCCAAACTGAACAGCTTTATCCTTCTTTGAATATTCTCCCCCATTTATCTGTAAGCCCTTTCTACTGTTTACTGATCCCTCTCTTTTGCCAGTCCCCACCACTGGGAGCTATTGTCCGCCTAATTCAGAACAGAACATGCCAGTAAGCTCTGGCCAAATTCAAACCATTAATTGTAATATGCCCACAGCAACACCATTTGCAAATAGCTGTGAAATCATGGAGAATTAAGCTTGAAGACTTAATGGCAGAAACGGGCCTCTTGATTTTTATTTGCATAAAATGGCTCACACATACACATTTGATAACTGAAGAACTGCAGCTTTAACCATGCAGTGGATTTCATACAATCATGCAATCACAGATTCAACCAGGTTTGAAAAGACCTTTAAGATAATCAGATTCAACCTCTACCCCAGGACTGCTAAGTACACCACTAAACCATGTCACTGAGGGTCCCATCTACACGGTTTGTGAACACTTCCAGGAACGGTGATCCCATCACTTCCTTGGGCAGCCTGTTCCAATGCCTGAGCACCCTTTCTGTAAAGAAATTTTTCCTAATATCCAGTCTAAACCTCCCCTGGTGCATCTTGAGGCCATTTCCTCTTGTCCTACCACTTGTTATATGGGAGAAAAGATTGAGCCCCAGCCTGTGGCGGCACTTTACCCTCAAGCGCATACGACGTCCTGCCTTCTGCATCTCCTATGTAGTTAGAAACAGGAGAGAGACATAACCTTACTGGTGCACCTCTTGAACCATCTTTCCCTCCTCCTTGCCACAAGCTCCAGGATGTTTTCCTTACAGTGCTCTGCCCAAAGCTCAGAGACATGGCTACAGCTGTGCTCTCTCTTTGAGGCCATCTTAACAGCTTACCACATATGCCTGCTTGAAGCTGGACCTGCCACAGCACCCAGCACCACCAATAGTACCTTTCCTGTGTCTCTCCTGATACAGCATCATATGCTACCTGATCCTTGCAAAAGAGAACATCTTTCTCAGCAGGTGTCCTGAGCCTCCCAGGGAGTGTTTGCTGTTCTCTGTTTGCAGATCTCTTCTCATTTATCGGGCCAGCCTGGTCACTCATCACCTCCTGATGTTAATGCTGGAAGATAGGGCCACTGAGTGCAAGAGTGGCAAAGCTGTCATGCTCCAGCTGGGCAAAAGTGGAGCCTCACTCAGTAAATATTGACAATTCTGCAAGCAAACAGAAGGCAGCTTTCAGCAAGCAGCTCTCTGGCTCCCTGAGCTGATGCTGGACCAGAGACACTTGGTGCTTTGTGGTTATGACCTGCTGTTTACAGAGGGCAGGATACAGGAATGGATCTCTAGCAGCTGTGATGACAGTGGCAAATTGATGGGCTCACAGGAGCCACCAGCTGTGTGCCCACTGCCCACCTGCAATACAAGTGGCTGCAACCACTTCAGCCTCTGGAAAAACAAACTGTCTTTTCCATCCCTCAGCAACTTCCAGACAGGCTTTCTTCAAGAGGATATGCGGACAGTCTCCATCAAAATTATGTAGCACAAAAAAAAAAAATCAGATGTTTTTCCCCCAAGTCTTTAGCTCCCCTGCTTTCCTGTCCTAAAACAGTCTCAGTATTTAGGTGTTTACACCTCCTGTAAGATGTCAAATGTAGGCAAGTCACAGGTGCAAGTGGGTATAAGCACAGAAATAATCTGAGTTCTTCTTATGGGCCTATGGAATTGAGTAGACAGTCATTAGCAGCACCAGTTCTTACAGAATTCACAAACCTTAGTTGTTATACCTTATAAAACCCACAACTTAATTTGCATCCTAACATGGGAGTTGCATGGTAGTTAAATGACTACATTGTCTGCACAGGTGGATCAGAGTCCTTGTGCAAAGAACAGATGGGATTGCAAGTAAGGAGTGGTGATGGATGGGGTTCACTTCCTGGTCCATCCTCCCTATGACTTTGGACAAGTTATTTGATATCTTAATGCCCTAGTTCCCATCCATGTAAAGGAGGTGATAATGCTTTCTCTCTCCAGCTCTTTCTTTTATCTACTTAGATTGAAAGCGACTTTGCTTTCTTCTGTGCTTATGTGTTTTCTGTTTGTTTGTATTCCTAGAACAATTAGATTCTGATCTATGGCAGAAGTTCCCTGGCACTGCAGTAAAAGCAAATAATTATCTGTTCTCATTTAGAGCCTCTGGGCACCATCAACAGATCCTTAACTGACACTGTAAGGAACTCAGAGAACTAAGGAATGGGACAGTAAATTCAGAAGCAGATCCCAGGAGTCACTGCAGGATCAGTCCCCTTCACCTCAATCTCTGACTGACCAAGCTCTTTCTTTACATTTGTTTTCCAGACCCCGGTTTGTTTCCACTACCTGCCTCTCACTTGCAGAGTAAAGACAATGATTAATCCCCAGTTCCTTTCCCCTGCATGAAATAAACATTCTAAGTAAAGATGGGTCACATCTTCTCTCTTCTTCCTTGCTGTCTCTTGGCATTTTTCACTTCTAAATCACATGGACAGTTCTTAGAGTAGAGATGCTTTCTGTGTCAGGGAGAAAGCACAGTGTGCCTACAGCAGATGCTTGACAGGCTGTTGGTGTAGACTGTCCCAGGAAGAGTTTCATGTTTATTCATTCCCTGGAGTAATGCAACCACTGAAAGTTTTCTGTCAGATAGCTCCCTTGCTGAACCAGGTGTTGCATGATGACAGCTACCAAAAAGGGTGGAAACTGCAACCTAGGGACAGTGGAAGAGAGACCAGGGATTTGGTTGGTGCAAGACTAAATGATTCACTGCTACAACAGCTACAGCCCAGATGCTGAGCAGGGTGGAAGGCACCTCAGTGCTCCTTTGACAGCACTTCTGATCCAAACCTCAGCTTCTACAAAGCAACTGTTTGATAGTAAATCATTTCAGCTGTTCCTCTCCTTCAGCCGTCTGTGGGGCCTCTGCAGAGGCCTGTAAGGAAAGCCACATCTCCAGGCTGGGGTCGGTTCTTTTGCCAAGATCACTGGAGATCATGTCAAAGCCAGTGCCAAAACTGCTGTGTGCCTCCAGCACTGGCAAGTCTACCAGTACAAATGAATTGCAGGCAGTGAACATAACAAGGCACATTGCTCCAGGGGAGGGACAGAGACACAGAGAAAAGAGGGGAACACAGCAAAGTCTGTGACAAAAAGAGAAAGAAAGGGACACAAAATGGACAAACTGGTGATAACTTTTGTTAAATAGCCACTGAATGATTGTTTGCACAATTACAGCCAGAAGCAACATAAACAGCAGGCACAGAAACTTCATTATGCGGGCAAGCAGCATTTGTCTTCCAATAGTTACCCATCCTGACCACTTGCAACAGCATCAGTGTAGAGCTGTCAGTATATATTATGCTGAAAATTATGCAAGGCAAGTTTGTCCTACAAACTGTTTATAGTATGAGAACTTACAGCTAGAGAAACTGTATGACACTGTATGTCACCTATGCATGGAAGACAAAATGAAGAATCCTGTTATTTGGTGGCTGGTCTTCCCACTCAACACTGGGAAATGTGGGACTGGGATCTCATCTGCCTTCTGTGCTATCCTAGAAGAGGACAAACAGTAAATAATTTATTTGTAGGCTTTTTCTGGCATGGACAGATGTGTACAGACACAGAAGGGAAACATTGCTTGTTGAAAGGTCAGCATATATTGGTTATGAGCAGGGGAATGTTCTCACAGGAAACACTGAAAGCTGTGCAGAAATAAACATACCTCCAGTGTGGAGTGGTGTAGTGATCCAGCTGAGTCCCACTCTGGGGACTAGCTTCCCGGGGATGATGTGCGAGGCCCTTGGGGTATTTACACAGCCTGTTCTCTAAAGACCAGCTGCCACTCAGCACAGTTTATCTTCTTTTCCTGATTATTCAGTCTCTGTTTTCTTTGCTCCTCCTTGGCTGCCTCTTCCTTTAGTTCCTGGAACTGTGAGGAGCTGAGGCCTCCATAGTACCTGTGTGCGTGCGCCAGGCACAGCAGCTGCTGCATCCCCTGATGACAAGCATAGCCTGTGCACCACATGCATTTCCATGCCACTGGGCAATAGGCTACTTCCAGATCCTTCCCATGCAGGTTTGTTTCTAAGCCCAGAAACTTTGTATTTTCCTGGAATGTGAAAACTGTGGCTGTAGCCCCTGGCACCTCTGTTTTGTGTTTCTTTCGGTCAGGAGGGATCCCCAAAAAGACCCACCTTCTTGCTGCTGCCAAAATTAGGAGAGGGGGGACAATTCCAGCTTGTGGCAAGCCTGTCTGAATTCTAGCAGAGGTACAGGGAATATGACAAGTGAGGATCCCACAAAGGCTTCAAATTCTAAGAGCTTTTCAACAGAAACAGCATTTGAAGTGGATACAGTTCTGGTACTCCTACAGAGGATCAAAGCTTCTTTACATTTCTGCTGTCCTGTGTGTCCACGTCTGGTAGATCTCGCTGCAGGGACATAGAAGTCTATGCTCAATCATTTGTTGTGGTCTCCACTTTAGGCTGGAATAGCCCTGACATTGAACATGATTTCCAAGCACTCAGAGATTAAGAGGCCAGGCTGAACGGCTGGCATCTCTTAAACATACTTCGCCAGAATGTCGCTTCTTGCGTTTCAGAGGGATGTATTTTTCTTTGTGGAACAAAGAGGGCACTGTCTACCAAGCTTTCGCTGTACAAAATCCGTTCAGTGAAATTCTGCTGTTGCTTGCTTGGTCTCTACTTTCACAAGCCTGCTGTCTCTCACCTTCACTAGACCTGCCGTTTTGACCCAGCCACTGTGACAATAAAAAAAATCCACTTGAGCTGCCCATAGAACACAATCCATATGTGTTTCTGAAGCACAGCATCTAAGAGAGAGAGAGATTTCTTCACCCACTCTAGGTCTTTTCTGCAAAGAAAGAATCCTTATAAAACATTATTTTCAAAAGGAGAAGTACTAAATGCACACCTCCCCCCCCGCCCCTTCTACCTTTGGGCTCTTATTAGCATTAAATCTCTCAGTTTAAAAACAGCAGAGGAGAGGAGAAATGATAATGTTACTACTAATGACTTTTCCATAACACCCAAGGAGGTGCTGTTTAAACTAATGAGGAAACAGATTTCTTGCATGCTGCCTTCTCCCAGACCGATTCTTATTGGGTAGGAATGAGTGCCCTGATGCTCTTGCTACAGAGAGAGCAGGGGGCTGCTCTGGTGGGTGCGAAGTTTATGAATGTTTACAAGGTAGGATTTCTACAGCATACAAGCGAGCTAGTCATCAGCCGAGGTTACTTCTGGCTTAAGCAATCAGTTCAATGGACTTTGGCATTGATATATAATTGTAACCAGAAGTCCTCTGGGAGTTTGAACCATGCAGTTGTGCTCTCCCAACAAGTAATTTGTGAGGAATCTCTCCTCTTAGGAGTCCACATTGGTCAGTAATGTGGAGCAGCTGTGAGCTTTCTTTGGGAGAGAGGTAGTCCCAAAGACCAGAGCCCAGGACCTGTTCTAATTTTCTCCCATGATATAATCTTATAGCTTTTCTTCAGAGCATGTAGCCACCTTGCAACCACTTCAGCCTTCTCATCAAGTTCATTTTGTAGGTTTACGGTTTTCTTTCTCCATGCAGAACATCAAACATCATACCTGACCTTACCTTTACTGCTGTTTCTGCTACTGCTGTTTTATTGCCTCCCCATTTGCACTCTACAGGTGAGACCCTGATCCAGCAAAATGAATGAAAGCTTTACCATTGAGTTCTACCAGACTTATGCTTCAAACAGCAGCCCCTGGCTGTCACTGAATTTGTATTTTAATCTAGCTACAGTTTCCTATTTAATTTTCTTTTCTTTTTTTATAGTACAATTCTTCCAACAACTCAGCAATACACACATCTAATAACCTACCTGAATGCCTATTTTTTGCTTACATCAAGTAGATAATGTTTTGAAATAAGCTGCAGCTCTCACCTACCCTCAGCCAAGTTCATACAGCTGCAGCCCATCATTTGAAAAATAAATGATCTCAAGTGGTCAAGATGTGACTCTGGGTTAAAGGGGGCAAAAATAAAGCTGTGGTCAAATGAAAAGGAAACATTAAGTTGTTTTTTTATTTTGAAACTAACTAAGCATTTGCACATAGAGGCCCACAGAAATTCTAGAACGAGGCATCCAGATCAGTAAGTACTAACTGAAACAGTTCTCTCCCAAAACAACTACATCTTAATTCATCCCTGCTGCCAGTGATAGCGGTAAAACAAACAATGAAGTTGCTTTGTGGTGGTTCTCTGGAAAAGGAAATTTGGTTCAAAAGCACTGCTCTAGTCCAAGTCTGTATGTCTCAGGTGCTCAGAAGTTGGCAACAGCCCATCCCACAGTGATTGTACTGTGCCAGGTCAAACCTTGCCATGTGTTGTCATTAGTCTGAGGTGAACTGTAAAGAGATGCTATGGCAGTCTAAACCAGAAGTCCACAACAGCACTTGCTCCCCTGCCTTCATTCCCTGTTTTCTTTCCAATGGAAAGCCGGAAGCATGGCAGGGTGGAGAAGGAAGAGAGAGCACACAGTTACAAACCCAGGCTGCATCCTGACAAGCAAGCAGGATGTGACTGCAGGGCACATCTGGGCCTCCAAGCTGGAAAACAGTCCCAAGCCTCACAGTTCAGATACATCTCTGTGCCTCAAAGCTTGTTCTATGCATGAAATTTCCCCATGGCTGGCTAGAAAGCCCAAATAACTGATTGTGTGAGACCCATCACATTTTCCATTGTTGCAGTGCTGCTGCATTGACAAACTCACAGTGGGGTCTTGGGCATGTGGTTTCCCTTATCGTTGTTGAGGAAACTTCCCTGGCTCATATCTGCAATAACTTCCAGACCTTGATGTACACGGACAAGGTTGCTATTCTGCAGGAAATTCTAAGATAGAGGTTGTATAGAAGCAAAGGCAAATATAACAGTTACTGCAGTAAAGCAAGCTGGTTGTTGTTATTATCATTATTATATGTGACACTACCTGTATTCCCATAAAGAGAAGCCACAAGTGAGACTGGAGGGAGGATTATTCTGTAGGTGCTGAATGAACCCAGTCTGACCTTCCACCCCTGCATTTTACAGGTGTAAGCTGGGCTCATGTAAAGGAAAATTTCTAAACTTGCAGCATTTACTCTTTCACCTTTTTGCTATAAATTCTTTCACTTATTGAAAGATTAGAGGACTGAAAAAGAGATCAAACTGAGAAAGGCTGGAGTCTGCAAGGAACCATGTGGCTCAAGCCTATACATTATGATTTTATAGAGTTAATCAGCTTTTGGGAGTGATGCAGACAGCGATAAGCAAATCAAGGCAAGATGGAAAGAGGCAGAAGATACGTTTCAAAGGCTTATGATTCTGGATCAAGTTATTAAGAAGAGTCTCCATGCATGCCCATGAAACCACAGAATTCATTCTCTGTTTAGACCAAGTACTAGTCTCTAAGCAGAAAAGAAGGAAAAATTTCTCCTACTGGAGCTCTATCAATAAACAAAAATCAGTAAAGGTTCAGCTGATTAAAACAATTTCCCAATGCAGAGTATAAAATACATTTTACATGGTGGTTTATTATGTCTTTCAGTGACAATCCTTCTCCTTTCAGTTACAAATGATTACTTACCTTTTCAACAGCCATGCTGGAGGCACACATCCACTTAATACTTTGATCTTTTTTTCACATACAATTAATTGCCTTCTGAACAGGCAGTGTGCGTTTAAGATTTTACTAAGAGAATAGGGACAAATTCTGCTCTTTGACGTAAACCTGAAGTATCTGCCCTAATATTGGCTTACACTTGTTGTTAAATCAGAGTAACTGAGAGCACACTTTGGCCTCATGATAGCTGGCACAGGATCAGGACTATAGTGCAAGAAAGGGTTAATTTCTTACTTCTTCTAAGATTTAAGCCAGATAATAAATAATAATAATGTCTTTGTTTCTGAAAGAAGATATTCAGTCAATGCAAAGCATCATCCAAGTCATTAAAGGGTTTCCAGGTGCCAGTATTTGGAAAGGGTATTAACTATTCAAACAGTTTAGGCTGAGCATTCTGCTGTTCTCTCTCCTGGGTCATCTCAGATTTCCTCAATCTCTGCCCAGAACTGAGTACAGGTGGGAAAGAAAAGCTGGAAATTTCGAGGAGTAACATTTTCTTCAGAACTAGAAAGAAAATATTTTTCAGTCTTGCAGTGAAAATTGGGAAAACCCTCCTTGGTTAGTGCAACTTCAAGGCTGACTGAGTAAGGGCCACAGGCTGCATGTAGAGGGACAGACTCTGCAGCAAACACAGTGCATGGAGCCCTCTTTTCCTTCCCCTTTTCAGATACAATTTACCTGGCCCCACTCTATTACTGGAAAAAGAAAGCACATAAAAGTGTCAGCACGACACAGCTGCGCTGTTCAAATAAAGTGATTCAGCAGCAGGTGGGAAGAGTGAATCCACATAAAGGCAAAAGGCTTGCTGAGGGGATATCTGAGCTCTGCTAACAAGAGTCAGTGCCCCAGAGATGGGGATTCAGACACCTCTCTGGGTTTCTGATGCTTGGAGGGCACAGTCAAGCTGTCTACTCCACCTGAATTGGTCTCTGGTTCTTGCATGTTTTTAAAGGCTAATAGTTCTAACCAGGTGCCTGAGTCTGAGGAGAAATTTCAGATTGGAAGTATTTTCCAGAGGAGGGGAAAAATAGGTGTTGGAAATAGCAATCACTATGTAAAGGACATGAGAAAAGGTCACTGGTCCCTGACTATCTGGCAAACAGAGAGATGCAAATGTCTCCAACGGGAATAAGCTCTGCCTAGATAAAAGGAAAGCTTTATGAGAAGAAGGATATTTTCTGGAAATGTTGTCTTCAGTTAATGAGATCTGTCTTGTCATTTGTTCCGATCCCAGAGCTGCCCTGGATCCACTTTCTCACTTCTGCTCTGAGGTCTCAGGCTGTAGGCAAGCAACGCTTATCCCATCATCAACTTGATACATGCTTTCCTCACACATCACCCAGGTCTGCACCATTATACATCATTCTCCTACTCAGACTGTCAGCAGTTTGACTGACAGCATGGTGGATGCAAGGTCAAAAGGCTGCATCTCACCTCTGGGTACCTGGCAAAAACACAGACAGAAGTGCGTTCATTTGCCTGGTAGAAGAATCACAGCTACTCATGTGATGACCAGGCAAGATAATATAATCACCACACTGGTACTTCCTACCCCAGTAAAGCCTTTACTTGTCTGCTGCTGTGTCAAGAGCAGTCAGGAAGATAGGGGGGTGATGAAATGCATGAAATAAATGTTAGAGGCGTAGAAAACTTCATGTCACAGAATGACAAAGCTCTTTAGCTCTTATGCCCGTCTTTTCCTGGGTAGGGCAGGATAGCCACTTCTTTTTGAGCATACTGCCTGCCCAGGATTATACCAAAAAGAATCTGCATGGAAGGCTTGTTACAGTCATCCTGCAGATTTTCCCTTTATCTCAGCACAGCTGTTCTCATCCTGATCTACTGGCCTGATTTCTTGCTGAGTTGTTACTGAGAATGCTACTGCAAGGATTCCAGATGTGGAGAAACCCATCCCACAGCACACATTCCCCTTCACTCCTTCCTTTCCAAGTCTCCCAGTGACTTCGTACAGCTAGCTCAGATCTCACTAATGGAGAAAACAGCATTTGTCGCAGACAAGCCAAAAGACCGACAATGTTTTAGTTTGAACAGTTTGCAGTCAAAGAATTCCCATAGTTTTGCCATGTTTAGTACAATCTCCAAGACAGAGGAAAATCTCTGTACTATACGAGGTAGGGACATACTAGGGTAGTGGCTTTAAACTGAGAGAGGATAGATTTAGATCAGGTATGAGGAATAAATTCTTTACCGTGATGGTGCTGAGGCAGTGGCACAGGTTGCCAGAGAAGCTGTGGCTGCCCTATCCCTGGCAGTATTCAAGGCCAGGCTGCATGGTATTTTGAGCAACCTGGTCTAGTGGAAGGGGTCTCTGCACATGGCAGGGGGGCTGGAACTAGATGATCTTTAAGGTCCATTCCAATTCAAACCATTCTATGATCCCATGTCCCTTCTGTTGCTGTTAAACAGTTTTTTGGCCCAGTGTCTTTATGCTCAACACAGCTCAAGGCTTCACTTTGCAGTTCTGAAGCTTGTTTAACAGTTAGTTAGTTTGTCATTCAGAATCTCCTCCCCTTCTGTCAAGCAGCCACCTATCATGTCTTCCTTGTTGAGGAAAAATTTTGTACTTTCCTTTCTTGTTTACTGTCTTTTACTGTCCTTATACACTAATAACTTACATGCAAGAAAGTGATTCAAAGCTGCTATGCTTCTGAAGCCAGAGACAGTCTGAGCTTTTAAGGTAATTGGGAGTAAAATCAGACTTTATATTCAACACACCTGGGAGGAATAACCCTTCTCTATTTCTTGCTGCATCAAGCTCAGATGCATGCTGTCTCTACCACCTGATGAAGTGACCTGAATGATGGATAGCAATATAACTTGTGAGCAGTGTCAGCTTAATGCATGTCCACTGCACTCTAGCAACGGTCCTGAAACAGTATGTTGAGGGCAGACTTCTTAGTTTGTGCAACCAGAAATGGTGACATGGATTAGTAAGTATTTTTTTTCTTTTGAGGTGAAGTATACTAAGAAACATGAAGGAGGATGAGCTCACTTCCTACTACATCACTAAAACTATTTTCAAGTGTTTTATAAAGCTGTGCAAGCACACAGGAGCCACTGTCCACTCAGCAACTTACATGTGTTTCAAGATGCTTAGTAGTTCTGTGCACTTCATTATGTTGCCCAAGACGAGTGAAAAGGAGCCCAAGATCTATTTCTCACTGGAGAGAATGACACCTCTAACAGGGTGGAGCTGGCAGGAGCTGAAGCTGTTTGGCAGGCAGCTATGTGCATATTCTGTACAGAGGCAGGAGAACTCAGTCCTGCTATAGGAGCTGCTGTGTGTTACTGAAGTATGGCGCCTTCCATCCCTGAAGCATGTCTCTAAGAAAAGCCTCCTGGCCAGCAGCTAACTATAGATGCCTGTTGCCTCTCTTTCCTCCTGGCATCCCCACTGCTGAGCAGCCCCTGGTTTGAGCCTGGAATGGCAACTGATGGTAGAAACTGCTTTCAAACTGTTTAATAACAGTGATGGTAACCTTTGACCTTGTTGAATAGCAGCACTTTTGACCTTTCATTTGTTAAATAATGCAACCACTTACTTCCCGATTCTTATCAGTGTTTAGTAATTGGGGTCAAGACAAAGCAAAACAGAGTACAGTTACCCACCAGACTTTACTGGACCGGGAAGAATTTCCTTAAGCTATAGATTTCCTTTTTGATTATCTTCAGTCAGGACAGGCAAAGACTGGAAACTGGGTGGCTTAGAAGCTCCATAACAGGTTAAAGAGCCTCTCGGCTGTTAGCGTCTGGTTTGAATCCAGCAGGTTTTGACAGTGGCAGAAATTCATTAGGGTCTCAAGTTGCCTCTGACTCGCATGAGATGAGTTTGGCTTGCAGTTCTACTCGCAGTTTTTCAGCTCAGTAATAGCCATAATACAAAATGTTAACACACAGTTCTAGAGAAATCAGTGATTAAATGAGTTTACAAAGCTTGAAATTTCCTATTCCCATAGAGCAAATCAGACTATGCAAGATGATAGGTGACAGCGAGGACAAAATGTTTGCAGTCACTCCTGTGTGTTCTGCTGATTCATGTCAAAGAGAGGTGGTTAACCTTGGAGAATCTGAGTTGCTTTTTGTGTAGTGTAAGTAAAATTAAGGAGTCAGGTTGTGGGCTGCACAGCTCGTGAAACGTCTCACTTGACAGACAAGCAAGTGATGACTGTTACAGGCAGCAGTCCTGGGATCAGTATTTTCCTTGGAAAATGAACAGGAAATGGATGAAAAAGAAGCACAAGAATTTATGACATGGCAATGGATTTAAATCTAAGTGCATAGACATTTATTTAGATAATGCACACATACAAAGCTTAACTTCCTGAAGACGTTGAACAGGAATTCTGTTTGTCAAAGCAGCTGCACAATCTCATTATTTATTTATTGCTTTTTGTCTTAAGCCAGATTGCAATATTTTAGGGCAGGAGCTGTTTCATGGGTATTTGTCTTTATGTGATTCAGCAAAATGAGCCCCCAAAGAGTGACCCAAATACAGTCATTCATAAATAAGCAATTTATTTATAGGTGTACATGAGCTAAATAAGATCCGTAAAAATGACACTAAATAATGAGATTCGAAGGTGTTTGTTTTCTTTCTTTTTTCCCTGTTGTTCAAGAAACTAGGAAAATGGAGCTCTTTGTGGTATTCCAGCTGAGGTGCAATACATATGTATACCCTCCTTCTTTTTGGACTTACCTTTGGGTTGAGGCCTCTTGAAATTGAGGTACCCCTATGCAGGTCAGTCACCTCTAACAGCACTGCTTTGTCAGTGTCTCTGGGGCTCAAGACAGGGTTAGCTCTACAGCCCGATCTGCCTGTGAGCTCCCCAGGGCCCTGCTTTCTCCTTTGTTGTTTTAGAGGAAGGCCATGGCAGACTCACAGATAGTGCACAGCCCCCTCACTGTGACCTGCTTGACTAACCTGATCTCCTTCGATGATAAGGTGATGTGCCTCACTGATGAGGGAAAAGCTCTGAACGTTGTTTATTTGGACTTTAGAAAAGCATTCAACACTGTCTCCCACAGCATTCTCCTTGAGAAACTGGCTGCTCATGGCCTGGATAGGTGTATTCTTTGCTGGGCAAAAAATAAGCTGGATGGCCGAGCCCAAAGAGTGGTGGTGGATGGTGTCACATCTGGTTGGTAACTGGTCACTAGTGGTTTCCCTCAGGGCTTGGTATTGGGGCTGATGTTGTTTAACATCTTCACTGATGATCACCCTCAGTGACTGTGTGGATGACACCAAGTTTGGTGGGAGTGCTGATCTGGTGAAGGGTAGGAAGGCTCTGCAGAGGGAGCTGGACAGGCTGTGGCCAGTGGTATGAGGTTCAGTAAGGCAAAGTGCCAGGTCCTGCACTTGGACCACAGCAACCCCATGCAACACTATAGACTTGAGGCAGAGCGGCTGGAAAGCTGCCCGGTGGAAAAGGACCTGGGGGTGCTGACTGATGGAGCTGAACATGAGCAACTTGTGCTCAGGCATCCAAGAAGGCCAATGGCAACCTGGCCTTTATCAGAAATAGTGTGGCCAACAGGTCCAGGTAAGTGATCACCTCCCTGAACTTGGCACTGGTGAGGCTTCACCCTGAATCCTGTGCTCAGTTCTGGGCCCCTCACTACAAGAGAGATATTTAGGTGCTGGAGCAGGTCCAAAGAAGGACAACGAAGCTGGTGAAGGGTCTGGAGTGACATGGTTTAGTGGTGGCTGTGGCAATCCTGCGGTAAGAGTTGGACTTGATGATCTCTGAAGGTCCTTCCGAATCCAAACCATTCTAGGATTCCATGACCGCCCTCCTCAGGTCCCCAGCGCCCGCTGAGGGAAGGCTCGGCACAGGGGGCACAGAGGCGGCGGGGAGAGCGCGCCATCGTCGGCCCGCGCCCAGCGGCACCGTTTCCATGGCAGCGGAGAGGCGGGACCAGCTGTTGCCATGGCAGCGCCGTTCCCCCCCGGGCCCCTGCCACGGCGCTGACTTTGATGGACGTTTTGGGACCGTCCCCTGCGGCGGAAGCACGTCCTCACCTTTGACCCTAGCCTGCCATCCCTACCGACGGTTGCCTGGCAACGGCGACGCGGGCCCGCTATGGA
>JAOEHX010039990.1:0-26448 GCA_025448015.1 Bolborhynchus lineola
CATGCACCATCCCGCAGCCAAACGGGGTTTAAAGGCGGGGGGGGGGGTCTCCCATTTGCTGCACAGGGGACAGAAGCACCGCAGCAGCTCCTCCATCCCACTCCTGTACGGGTCACGGACGGGAGCGCAGCACCTTCACGATCAGAGGCAGCGGCGCCGGTTCCTGGGGGTGCTGGGTCAGCATCTCCCCAGCAGCAAAGCGGCGCCTGGGGCTGCCCCGTCCCCCCAACACAACCGTCCTCCTCTGGTGCTGGACAGGCTCTGGAGAGGAACTCGATGGAGCCCGCAGAGGCTGCAGCAGTTGGGGAGGGGAATCGGCTCCTGCCTGGGGTGGGAGCAGGTCCTGGCCCCCAGAAACCCCTTCTCTGCTCCGCAGCAGCCAAGCAGCGCCCGTGCCCTGCTCCGGCCCCACACCGGGGCTCCCCGGCAGGGACGATGCGCAGAGCACTTCTCAGCCTCTTTGGTTGTAGAAGGATGGGGCACACTGGGACAGCCACAGCGCAGCCCCAGGGCACCCCACACACCCCCCGGGGTGCCACAGGGGTGAAGGCAGCAGGAGGAGGGTTAAATGGACCGGCTCTGCTCCCTGTGTGGTGCTGGGTGAAGGACGTTGTGAGGGGCAACATGCTGCAAACTCAAGGCAGGATCGGGGTAGTGCCAGGAGCAGCCTCTGGCCCCCAAGTGCAGGATGGGACCAGAGGGAGCTGCCCATAGGAACCCCCCTCATGTCCTCCCAGTTGTCTCCTACCGCTGCCAAAGGCACGAGACCAGCAGAGCCATGGAGCTGCCACTTCCGCCATCCCTTTAGCTGACCTTGCAGGGGAAACAAAAGAAAGAACAACCCCAAAATGTCACAACCTGCACCCAAATCCAGGGGCCACCCCAGCCTGGGAGCTGCGAGTGCCCCTCATCCCCCATCCCGGCCCTGGGGAGGTGCAGGGGCCCCCCGGGCGCCCGGCAGACATGCGGTGCCGGAGCTGGGGCCTCCCCCTCGCCAGGAGCCGGCACCGGGCAGCTCACAACCACTGACAGCATTTATTAGTATTATCTGAAACACATGCTCGTTTAGGAAAACAATCACCCTGGCACGGTCCAAGCATCTACAGACAAATCTACTCTACGACACGAGGGGCTGCCAAAGGAACTGGGGGGGAAAGCCTCTACTCATCCACTCAGCGGTTCCAGCACAGCCACGGAGAGGGGAAGGGCCGACCGGGGCCGCTTCCGCAAGGGCCACCCCGGTGCCACGCAGGGCTCCAGCTGCCGGAGCTGGGAGCGGCTCGGGGGGTACCTGGCATTATCTTCATCCGCATCTCGGCTCGCAGGGGGAAAACGGGAGGGTTCTTCCAAATCAGCAGGCAAATTTAATGCAGGAGGGGAGGGCAGCGGCACCCACAGCCCTGCCTGCGCTGCCCGCAGGCCAGCCCTCCAGCCTGGGCAGCAGTGGGCAGGCGACGTCCCCTTCCCAGGAGGGCCCCATTGCAGCGCGGGGGGGGGGGGGGTCGGGGCAGCCCCTCTATCCCCTCCCTGCGTTCCTGGGGCGGCGAACAAGGTCCCTGCCGGGGCTGGGGCAGCAAAGGACCTCGCGGGGGGGTCAGGGGAGCTTACATGGGGCTGAGGGACCTCCCAGGGGGAGCAGAGAGGGGCAGGGGCTGTGCGCTCAGAGGAGCGGGGGGAGAGGAGGTTTTCTACCTCATAGTGTCACTGATTTTGAAGTCCTGGAGCTAGAGCTGAATGAACAGTAAAAGCAGGTTAAATCATTAACCAGTGGGGGACGGGGGGGGGCGCAGCTGTAAAAGGAACAGAGGAAGAAGGCCAGATTATTATTTTTTGTTTTCCTTTCTCATTTCTTTTCTCTCCTCGTCCCCTCCTCTCTGCCCGCCGGGCCGCGATCACAAGCCCTGCTTGGCCAGCGAAGCGGACACCTCGTCGGCTAGCGTGGCGAGCTGCGGGGAGTCCACCAGGTTGATGCTGCCGGTGGAGGAGACGTTGCTAAGGCGGCGCGGGGAGGCATCTCCGGAGATGGTGGGGGACTTGTACACGATTTCGGCGCCGTGGTCAGTCTTGGCTTTGGCGTTCTCACGGAAGGTCAGCTTGTGGGTCTCAATCTGCAACAAGAGCAGAGGGTGCTGAGTGAGGAGAGGATGCAGACCGCACGCGCGAAGCTGTTCGTACCTGCAAACGGCTGCATCACTGCTGCCCAGGCAGGAGGAAAGCTCAGCTCGTTGGCACAATGCCCCCAGTGCCCCCCAGTCCTCAGGCATAACAGGACTGGAGCATCCAGGGATGCTGCCAAGTCCTTCCTGGTGTGGCAGCAGGTCCCAGGCACAGCCTGGGCTGCTCCCACTCCCCAGCAGAGCTTATGGAAAGGGTGGGATTCCCATGTAGCACACAAAGCTTCCCCCTGCCCCACAGCCCAGGTGGGCACAAAGCGCTGCTTCCAGGAGCCAAACCCCTCTCCTGGCAAGCGGAGGTGCAGTACCTCAGGTTTGCTACTTACTGGTGCCCTCCCCAGCCGAGTGCAGGGCCGAGGGCTGGCTCTCCGGGGGGGTGAGTGGCTCCAGCACCAGGGCCTGGAACCCAGCAATGCCTGGGCTCGGGGTCTGAGCAGCCTGGGGCCGGGTCTTGTCTTCCTTGCCTTTCTCTCTCTATAGGTGAAGAAACCCGCCCAGGGCGGTGGGGTGCAAAAAACGCATCAGCAACAAGACCCAAGATCCAATCAGTGTCAACCAGCGAGAAAAAAGACAAAAAATAGAGAAAAGAAACAGAAAACTGGGCAGAAGAAGAGCTGAAAAACAGTGCCCTTCACTGGCTCAGAGGAAGAACAGCAGCTGCCTTTGAAGAGAGAGGAAAAGCCTTCCATGTGCAGCCAAGGAGAGCTGCTGCTGTGGGCACAGGTACATGGCAGAGCTCAGAGCACTCAGCTCCCCACAGGAGACCCAATGCAAGAGGGGGAAGCACATGAACCAGGCTTCAGCCTGAAGAGCTGTGGACTGTGTGGCCAATCCTGGATCTTCTGTGTTGCAGAGCAAGGAATGGAGATGGGAAAGGCTGAGGAAGGAGCAGCGGAGCTGCTCTTGGCCACCCTGCGTGGAGGGTTGATGGGGCTTGTCTGTGTCCTGTCCCCTCCCTGTGGATAGAGCATCCCACCTCAGAGCAGCACTGCCTGAGGATGGTCCCTGCTGCCACGGGAAAAATGGGCTGGCCAAAGGCAGGCATCTGAGGCAGCATCTGAACTCATGTTGCACCTCCAGGATTTAGGCAGGGTATGGGAAGCTGCCACGCGAAGGCTGAGGAAGGTGATGCCACTGCTGAGTCACACCTTTACCCCTCCAAAAGGCAAGTTCTTCAAACTGGAGCCCAGTGAATGTGCCAGGATATGAAAGAACCATCACTGGAATGAAAATGATGGAAATGGGCTTAGTGAAGCACGGGGCAGTCTGATGCATAGCAGCAGCGAGAGAAGGGCAAGGAAGTCAAGCGATCCCTCAGCCAGAGGCCAGCAAAGAGCGAGGAGTGCACAGAGCAAACGTGGCCAAGAACCAAGTGCCAGAACGCAAGAACTGAAACAGAACTTCCCCTCCCACTGAGGGAAAAGTGTTTGAAAACCAAGCAAGAGAAATCCCACTTTTCCCTAGAGATATCCAACCATGTGTGCCACCAGGCTGGACACGTAACTGTGCTCACCTGATTGCCCTGCTCCTGCCTACAAGGGACGTGGCTGTCCTTGAAGAGAGGCTGCAGAGGTCCTTTCTTTAGCAAAGACTTCCTGCAAAGTCACCACTGCAGCCCTGGCAGTGTTCAGTATTTCCCCTGACCTGGCTGGCTTTTGTCTTTCAATTTAACTCCCCCCAAGCACACACCACTCCCTGCACAGCCCTTGGTCAGCCTCAGCTCAGAGCCTGAGACTTGAAGAAGAGATCACCTTTCTTCTGAGGACAGCACAGACCACACCACACTGGAACATGGGCAGCAGATTGTTCCAAGCACTGGGAAAGTGCTGCCTGGCAGGCAGGGAGGAGAGGCCGTGGGGTCTGAAGATGAGCGGGGTGAGCAGGACCTCCTCCTGGAGCACTCTTTGCTCACATGCCTGCTCACGGGGCAGACAGACCCTTGTGGCAGAACTCAACGCCTCTTCTTGACCCAGCACCCCTTTACCTTTTTGTTTCCTCCTCCAGGGACGTGGCTGATGTTATCTAAGGACCCGATTTTCGATTGCACCTTATCTTTGAAGTCCAGTTTCTCAGATTTCACCTCCACCTGGCCACCGCCTGCGAGAGAAGAGCACGGGCTGGGTTAGCTGCTGTGCCAGCCCAGCTGAGGCCGCTCGGCCAGAGCACACTGAGGCAGAGCAGAGGGCGAGGAGCAGGGAAACAGCAGCAGAGGGACCCCAGGGTATGTGGGAAACCCCAGAGCCAGGGCAAATGGGAACCAGCTTTTCCAAAGGATGCTGTGCAGAGCTGACAGACATGCCAATTGTTCTACAGAACCAAGGGCCGGGAGCTAACCTGACCCCACTGAACGCCAGCACTCCCCTCTCTGGGTTCCTAAACACTCCCCTTTACAGGGATGTGTTGGCACCTTCACAGATCTCACCAGACCCCTCCCCTACAAGGGAGCAGTCGGGCAGATTGGAGAGGATGTCAGTCACTGAGCTGGGAACAGTGTCCAGCGCCCCACGGCCCACTCTGATGCTCAGGTTGGTAGTGCAGGGAGTGAAGAGGAGCACTCCAACCCCCTCCCATCTCCCAGTGCACACGGGGAAGCAGCCCGTGAGCTCCCGAGGACCCGCACCCGGTGCTGCCGAGCCAAAGGATACCTGGTTTGTGATGGATGTTGCCCAGGGAACCACATTTGGATGTCACGTGGCTCAGGTCGACTGGCTTGTAAACGATTTGAACCTGTCCATACGAGAAAGGAGAAGGCAGTGAGGGGATGGCCACCACGTGCAAGTGGGGAGGGGGAGGCACAACACACACCGGCACCTGATCTGGAGTCAAGGGAAAGGACAGCTTAAACCCCAGGAAGATTAAAGATACAAAAGAAACTGTCATCAGAAACGGGAGATCATTAATGCCCGTGTGCAGTAGCCTCTCTTTAACATGTCAGCATGCACGAGATCACCTCTCCACAAAGGGGGGAAGTAGAGGCAATTTTAAAGTGCTTAAAGTGAGAGAGAAAGTGGAGTGGTGATTAATTCAGATTTGCATACACATCATCCAAAAGAAGGAAATAATACCAGAGAGAAAAACGTAAAAAATAAATACCTTTTCTGGTGTAAAACATAAAGCTTATGTCCACAAAAACTGAAAGAACAGAAATGATCAATGTGCACAGAACTTTTAAAAAGAGTGATCAAAATATGCATTTCTGAAAGATGCTGTAATGGAAATCAGGGTTAAAAAAAAAAAGGCAAAGCAAAGGTTAACTGTCAGGCAGGAGTTCCCATTACAGAAATTCAACTGGCAATGCCAAGATACTGATCCACAACAGCATTTCATGATACTAAGCTCTGGTTTTCACTTGTTTTACCCATCCCATCTCCAGCAATCCCATGACACTGCCCCATCCCAGGCGGTGCCGTGCCCAGTGTGGGGCCAGGGCCTCTTGTGCACAGACACCGGGTGACACGAGACGCACACACAAGGACACAAGGAACAGGTAACGGAGCTGTTTAGTGGTAACGTTAGAGGTTTAAACACCACACTGGAAAACACCAACCAAACCACTGCAGGGGTCTGGCAGGGACAGCAACCACAGCATGGACACACCAGCTACGTCAGGAGCAGGAGACAAGGGGTGAGAAAACATCCCCATAAGCCCAGAAGTGCCCTTGGCCCCTGGGTTTGTGTGAATCAGGACACTACTTGCTGTACTAGTGGGGCTGTGCAGGAGAAATCGGATCAGCAGCACTTCAAGGTTGGTTCCTACTCACAGGGAAGAGTCAGGCTCTCAGCAATAGCCTGGACTTCAGGGGAAGCATATGCTGCTCTCTGTGCCTTCACTGTGTGCTGCTCTCACAGGCCTCAGGAAGGATGTGCCACCACTAAAGGGACCTCTGCAGAGAAGCTCACCCTTCCAAGCAGCCAGGCAGCCTCCGGACCAAGAGCCAGCGCTAAGGATTCACCGTAGCCACTGCTCTCTCCTTGCACCAAAGCACCTTGTGCTGACCCAAAAGCCCCAGGGTGAAGGTGCACCCTTCAGTTCTCCTGCTGGCCCCATCACTCTCAGAGCTAGGTGCTGGACCGTGGTCATGCACAGCACTGAGGAACACTCCCCCTCCATCATGCAGCCAGGAAAAGAATGGGGCAAGAGAAGCTCAGTGCCACCACCCCGTCCTGCTCACACGGAGCCAGGGGCCTGCCTTGTCTCGATGCTCACACATATCTAAAAGCACATTTGACAGAGAGTGGAGACAGAGAGAGGGAGAAGAGCACTCCCTGGCTCTGGGAGCCCGTGGCAGACACAGACACAGAGACAGCGCTGGGGAAAGATCACGTTTGATGCACGGGGCAGGAGGAAAGCACAGTGAAGGCAGGAAGCAGATCCCAAAAGGACAGCCGATGCCTTTCTAATCCCAGTGTGACCCAAGGGCCTATGAGGAATTCAGGCACCACTGAGACCTGGGACTGAAAGACCTCCCATTTCCAGAGCAAGCTATCAGCAATTAAAGTTCTCTTTTCTCACAGATTCCATTAACCCCTTACCATCCTGCTGGGGAGCAGAGAAGGGGCCTCCCCATTTTAGCAAGAAAGGAAAAGGGCCACAGAGTTGCTTGCCTGGGAAAGAGACCTGGGGGTCCCACCTCTCCACATCAGCAAAGCTTAGGTCAACTTTTGCCTAACGCACCGCTTTGTTGGAGCATCCACTGGCTTAAAAAACAGAGGTACCAACCCCAGGTCCCTGTAGCACCAGCTCATTCCTCCTGAAGCAGCAGAGGAGGGGTGAAGTGTGGTGGCCATCAAGCCCTGGTGCTCTCATTGCCCCTCTGTCCAAGGTGCCTCAAGACACAGCTCTGGCCCAGGACAGCCACGTCAGCACATGGCTTTGGTCCGAGCACCCAGAGCTGAGCTGCTGCTCTCCATGTCACAGCAGCCAGTCAGTGATCCCACTATTTTCACTGCTGGCAGAGCCTGGGGAGGGATGACAACCTCCAGCCAAAAGTCCAGAACATTCTTAACCCACTACAGCTGCAAATGCTTGCCTGTGGAGTGAGCTCTCAGTGGAGACAAGGATGAGCTCACCACACTGTGCTGAAGCTCATGACCAGCCACAGCACAGGTGAGTCATGAGGAACACTAACTCCTGGTGTCACAAGTGGTCCACCAAGCACCAAGCAGCCCAAGCCAGAGCAGGACCCTGGGGTAAGAAAGAGCAGAACAAGCAGGGAACCTGCTTCACAGAGGTGTGACCCCTGCAAAGCAGCTCCTCTGGCCTGTTAAATAAATGCAGAATGACATCAAATTTAAGAGGGAGGTTGCAAACCCAGTTATGTCCCAATGCTTACATGCCAAGCCCTCTGCAATGCTCAGTTTCTCAGGGAGGGCATCCATAGGGATCAAAAACAGCACAAAGAAAATCCATCAGGAACATCTGAGAGGCACCAGACAGCTTCCTCAGAGCAGGCAACCACAGCCCCTGGGTCACACTGTTTGGGGTCTCAGTGATGCGCCCTCCTCAGCCCATCATCTTGCCCAGACCCACACTGTCTCCAGAGGGACTGGTGTAACTCCACCAACCTCTGTGGAGTTTCTCCAGGTTTCTGGCACAGTCACTGAGTCCAGCAGTTTGCCTGGCCATGGCTGGAAATGCCAGCGAGCCGATCAAGTCACTCAATATTATTTTAGGCTCAGCCTCCACGGGCACTGCTGGACATAGCAAAGAGAAGCTTAATATTTGCATGGATCATATGGCCTGATGGGACTGGGCAGGAACCTGCACGTTCACATGTTGTGCAGGGTCATGTGCAATTTAGCAGTCTATTAAGCAACAAGGACTGTGCTTGCTTAGAAATCTATCCATCTACTGCATCAGCAAGTACGTCAGTGTCTGCCAGAGGCCACCCATCCTGCAGACAATGAGGCATCGAGCCTTCCAGGTAGTGTCAAACCTTCCAGTTAATGGGATGTTTTGTTACAGACATGGTTTCTGCTCGGGTCAGTTAGTTCTGTCCATGTCAGGCATGTACAGGACTTGTTAGGGCTCATCTCACCATGTCTTTTGGGTTAATGGGGTTAAAGGACAGCACGTCACCAATGGCGGATAGCATCGGCGCTTTAGTGTACACAGCATGCCACTGAGAGTCAGGATTATTACAGTGCATTGAAAGTGTGAAGGTACTCACACTGCCTCCTCCCGGGATGTGTTTGATATTATCCTTTGAGCCACACTTGGATTGAACGCTGCTAAAGTCCAGCTTCTTATTAATAATCTGCACCTTTGGTAGCCAGAAAAGAGTGTGAGAAACAACATGACCATCTGCAGCTTGACCATGTGTTACATCCCTACAAGCAGGAACCTGCCTTCCATGCCAAGAGCTAAGGAGAATCTCTGGCTTGCTGCATAGATATGTCAACTCACGGGTTGGAAACTGAAGATGGAGGTGGTCAGGTTATAGCTAGAGATTGCATACATCAGGCTAGTGAGGCAGACTGAGTTTCCAGGCCATAAACACTAGTGAGAAGAGCCAGAGAACAGAAAAAAGCCAGCTCACCCCATGTTTTTCACTGAACGAAACAGAGAACTTGCTGGGCAGCAAACACCAGTGCACTGAGCTTCAGCTCAGTGGAAGGAGCAAAGATAGAGCTGAGAGAAAGCCAACCCCAAAGGCAGCAGAGGAGAGGGGCTGGAAGTGGCTTGGTGCCATGAGGGAAGCACTTACCATGGTAATGTCACCCTCCAGTCCCCAAGCCTGCCTGCCCTCCCCACCACACACACATTTCTGCGCTAATGAAGCTGTTCCCATTCAGTATGTACTAATTTAGCTGTTTTCCCTGTCTGGGTTTTAGAAGTGCAGCTATGCTGGAGTGACCCCACACACAGGAGCAGCTATTCCACACAACACAAAGATGAAGATCGTCCCCGCTCCTTCCCCTACACAAACTGGCTTTACAACCTGTGCAAGTATAAACCAGAGGTAAAACCCAGCAGGCACACAAGGCCTGTGATCCCTCAGGAGAAAGCCCATCTGAAGCATAGCCCACACGTGAGGCAGAGACAGAGCATCCTCCAAGAGAGCAGCACCACATCCCACTGCACGTGCAGTGCCCGAACAACAGTGTCCCCAAAGCTGGCTGAGCGGGCTCCTCACCCTCCACCCCAGCATGTCCCCAGCCTGCTCCTCACTACCCCCCAGTGAAGCACCAAAGCTGGCCTGTGCCTCTAGCATCATTTTCCAAGTTGACACCAACTAATCCTGCAAATGAAGATCCAGCTCAGCCAGACCAGGCTTTGCCAGAGCCATATTCAGTGATCCTGCAACAACAAAAGTGCTCAGACAATGCAGAAATACTGGAAGAGATGTGGCCTGGCTGACTTCTGGTGTGTGGGCCCCATGTCATTTGTTTCCCTAAACTGGGGGTCTGCAACCTGCACTGGGAGCAGGCTCCAGACCCACCTTGTGGCCACCCTAAAATCAAACTTGTGGGATCAGCCCCTTCTGCTCCAGCTGCAACCATTCTGCTAAGAGCAGCCTCGTTGTCCTACAAAATCCCCAGCAGAGCATCCTGCCATTACTCCCCTGCAAAGAGCAATGAATTGTCCCCAATTCAGTGACAACAATAAACATGTTGCCTGACAGAGATGCAGAGAAAAAAGACCCTTATAAAAGCTGGATTAAAAAGGATGAGCAAACAATTTAAGTGATGTACAGTGAATGTGAGGGGCCCTCAAGAGCAGCATTTGCTGGGGGCAGCAGGGAAAACTGAAGCAGGAAAACGAGGAGGGCCCCGGGCACAGGAGCTGGATGACACGTGCTGCTCTGCTCATGTCCAGCAGCCAGGCCTGCAGCACAAAGCAAAACGTGCGCTCTCCACTAAATCACCAGCACGGAAGAGAATGGAAAAGCAGGCTGCTATTTCTGATGGGGAAGAGAAGCCATCCCAAAGCCTCCTCCCATGCCAACGGTGAACATTCAGAGTTACCTGCTCACACAGCATGGCATGCAACGCACGAGCAGCCAGAGAGCAAGGTCACAGTCAGAAGGGAATCCTCACTGCAGCAGCCATCAGACCTGCAGGTCTGCCACCAGGCCTTCGCCTCTCAGAGAAACCAGGTGCTAGCCTGTCTACCCATGCAGCAAGGACACAGCCACACAGTGCAAGGGAGCAGTGCAGAGAGGGTCGGATGGCTGCTGAGGAAGTTCAGGCTGCATAGAGGGAAGATGTTCTTCCCTGTGAGAGTGCTGAGGCGCTGGCACAGGGTGCCCAGAGAAGCTGTGGCTGCCCCATCCCTGCAGTGTTCAAGGCCAGGCTGGACACAGGGCTTGGAGCATCCTGCTCCAGTGGAAGATGTCCCTGCAAGGCACTGGAACTTCCAACCCAGATCAGTCTGGGATTCCGTGAGCAGCCACCACCTCAGCTGGAGCTGTGTGACTCCACACCACTGCTCTTGGGGCTGTATGGATGGACTGGCTCACCACACTCCCTCACCCAAACCCTCCTCTGTTGGGCTTGCAAAATTTAACATGAGACCCTCATTCCCAAACACCTGGAGCACGGAGTTCACTTTGCTGCTTGAGAAAGAGCTTCTCTGGAGTGAAAAGCACTAGTGGTTGAACAGATAGTAATGCCCCCGTTCTGGCCATGCATCATGTAGCAAGACAGTGCCTGATGGCAGAACACAATCCAGAATCGTGCCAACAGAGCTGCATCCAAAATCACAATGTACTCAAAACGGTGCCCAGCCTGGGAGTCTCCCAGGGAGGAGACCATCCTGTCTGCTCCCTGACAGAGGAATGGAGGCAGTGTTGAAGGGACTGTTCCAGACCACACAGGACAGGATTCAGAAACACAGCCCTGACCCTGCAGCTCCTTAGGGCTGCAGGTCACAATGTGCTCTCCTCCACTGGACACCACGAGGGCATGGCAATCCCCTGGCAGCCAGTCCACGTGTCGATGTGCCACATCCCAGGCTCTCTGCAGGACAGCTGTACTGCACTAAGCCAGGGAGCAACTTCAGACAAGCCCCCAAGCCAATGAACTCAACAGACTCGAAAAGCAGAAGCAGGCTGGAGAGCAGCGGCAGCCTGGCTGCCCACTGCTGCCCGTCTCACCCCAGCCAGGCTGCTGCTGCTCCAGGCAGGGCTCTCCCCTCCCAGGCACAGCACCAAGCACCCGCTGGCCCTGCAGGCATGCCCCTGGGAAAGCAGTCCACCTTTACCTTGCCACCTCCGGGCTGGTGCTTCAGGTTTTCAGTGGAGCCGATTTTGGACTTGACGTTTTTGAGGTCAGGCATAGGCGCGGCTGACGGCTGGATGCGGCTCTTGGCAGAGGCAGGAGATTTGGGTGGTGTGCGGACCACTGCCACCTTCTTGGGCTCCCTGGCTGGTGGGGTGGGCAGAGAGGGAGTGCGGGAACGGCTGCCTGGAGTCCCGGGGGAGCCGGGACTGCTGTAACCGCTTCTGTCTCCAGACTTTGGCTGCTCACCTGGAGTTTGCACACAGAGGGAGGCAAGCACAGGGTAAGCAACATGGGTACACAACCCTTTCCTCCCTCACTGCCTGACTGGGGGGTTGATGTGCCTGGCCCCAGCGCCCGCCCACTGCTCCTGTTGCAGCCCAGCAGCAGGGGGGAGATGGCTGCACTTTCTACTACTTCATTTTGAGGTAAAAACTGTGACTAAAGGCAATTTCCTAGTCGCTTTCAGAAGAAAGATGGTCTCCACTGACTGGCTCATTGGTAAGACCCACCCCCCCCAAGCACGAGTGACCCATTACAGACAAAACCACTTTGCTGTTAGGAATTTGGAAGCATTTATACATAATACTTTAATGTCATTAAATAAGGCTGATCACTGAGCAGCTCAGAACTGGCCCCAGTTTGAGAAGAAATGGAAGAACAGAAAACTCTTTAAACATCACCTTTCTCAGACTTCGCTGCCGCAGGAGGTGGTTTTTTCTGCTCCTTTCTGCCTGTTTAATGAATGAGAAAGATGTTTAAACATAATAAAGCTGGAAATTTAATTGATTTAAGGTTTTATACAGCTCTGGTTAAGTATGAAATATATACGTATATATTCAGTGAAAAGGACCATTTATAATGGGAATTCAATGCCTGATGCTTTCTGGGGGTTTCTTCTCTGAGAAGAATGTGCTATCTCCATTCCTGCACTCAAAGAACTGATCCTCTTGCCCCCGTTCTTGGTGAAATATTGTCAAGAGAAAAGGAAGAGATGGATTAAAAAATGGAGCTGCCTAAATCTTCCAAATTGAAGGAAATCCCAAAGGGATAAAGCAACTGCCCTCTCCTACACACTGGCAACTGTACAAACAGAGCAGATAAAGCAGCATCCAGAGAGGCTCCCTTCAGAGGAACCATCCCTAGCTTTGCATACACAGCCTGGTGACAGGGCTGAGCAGCTCGCAGCCACCACACAGGCCTCATCCTGCTGGCCATGCCCTGCCTTAGCGCTGTGACTCCCACCGAACTGCATGGAGAGCCTGGGAGCACCCCCAAAGCAGAGACAAACATGGGAGGCAGCAGCACCCATGCTCAGCATCACCTACCGGAGCTGGGGGGCGTCTTAGGGGCCGTGGGGGTCTTTGCTGGGATGCGCGTGGCATTGGTGGAGTTCCTCTGAGCCTGCCCGGCTCCAGACCGCGGCGTGGCCTTCGTGCCACCTCTCATCTCCGAGCCCTGGGGACACAAATGGGAAAGGCTGATGGAGGGGGGAATGCCCAAGGACCACCCTTCATGGACCAGAGCCACGCAGGATACAGCCCACAGGAGCTCCCATGGGTCTCCCCACACACAGGTACCTGCAATGTGCCCATTTATACCCCGTCCCCCAACACGGTGCTTATGGCAATCACCGCACAGTCACTCCTGCCACTTTCCTGCATGAGCCCTTAGCCTCAGCTACATTATCCACCTCACGCTCAGGCCTGGTTAAAAGGTTTGTTCATTCCCTACTTGCCCTTGTAAAAAGTCCTCCTCCAGATTTCTTGTAGGCCTAAATCCATTGACCAGACCAGAGGCTCCATTCAGGAGCCCAGTGCCAGACTCCAAGCACCTCCTTTATCCCCACCTGTGATACACTCAAACCACATCCCACTGTCTGTGATCTGCAATCCCTGCTCTTTCCCTCACCACCAACTGCATGACTAAACACCACAAGGGGAAACTCCAAGCTACTTCTTTCGCTGCAGAGTAAGACAGGGATGTGGGTGCATTCCCAAGGCTCTGTGTAGCACCTGGCAGATCTGGCTCTGGCACATTTCAAATACATCTGCTGTTTACAGCCAACACACCCATAAAACACAGCATAAAGCTGCAAAACAAGAAAGGGACCTGGAAATGTCCCAGGACGAGCAGGTACCACCCTGCAGCAGGGAGATGTTTTTGCTGTAATGCAGCGCAGGGGGTCTATGTGCTGGTGTGATGCATCCAATTGCTTCAAATACCAAACCTGAGCACCAAGGCTGGGGTGAAGCACATCCCACCCTCTCCACTGAACAGGGCACAAAGAGATGCCCAGCCAAGCACTATCAGTCAGACCTGTCAGGAATGCCTTCAGGGATTCCCCAAGGCAGCTTTGCCTCTCTGCCATCCCCACCTCCTTACCTTGGCTTTCCTTTCTTGTGTTCCTGTACTGGCAGGTCGGGATGTGACAGAAGAGGCTCGTTTAGAGGTGGAAGCAGGGCTGGAGGGTGTTTTCGAAGGGGTTGTGCTAGAGGAGGTGTGTCGCTGGGGGGGGATGCAGGGTCTATCCCCTGGGGGTTTGGCAGTGCAGGGTGAGGAGTTCTTAAACATGGAAATAAAATAAAAGTGGAACAGAACACAAATCAGTATGGGAAGGAAACAAAAGGGGCTCACCCACATCAAACAGGATTAGAAGGTGCAATGCAGAACTGGTGTGAGGTAGGTGATGGCTTGCACTGCCCTCTCCCTGCAGCACAGGGCTGCACAGCCCAGAGATAACTCAGCTCTACTCCTCCCATAGGCTGCAACCTTTCGGGGGAAGGGTCACCAGTGCCAGCCTGCCCATGCCACTGCCCTCCACACCAACGGCACCTTTTACCCCCTGAACTGCTCTACTGCCTCCCAAACTTCCCTGTGCTCCACTAGCAAAGATGCTGCAGACACAGTGCTATCAACATCAGAACTGCTGGGGCTGCAGACGGCTGCACTGAGGTCTCTCAGCCCCATCCCTCCTGCTCTGTCAATAAGGGATCTCTGCTTCTGTCTATAGACTATTTCTTGGTACCACATCAAATGGCTGGCACAGTTCTAGAGAAAGACTCAATTTCACATTGTTTGAAATTAGTATATTCCTTACCTTTAATTCTTCACCCACTGACCTGTCCATCAGCTTGTCCATCTCACCCAGGTACTGACCATGTTAATGCTCACCTGAACTAAATCTCCTTCTTCAAATGAGCAGTGGGATAGAGATCTTTCAGCTTCTGGCATTTACCCACTATTAAACTTTGCTCCTCACCTGCAAGGCCTAGATTACTTAAGTTTTAATTACATGCCTTGCTCCTTTCACTGTGACACTGCTTGTCCCCAGTCCAGCCCAACACGGACTTGAGTTTGCTTCCATACCAGTTTGCCCAGCAAAGCCAGTTGCCTGCTTTCCAGTCTTGGGCTGAGAAAACAGCTCTCTAACATCTACCCAACCCCATGAGCCACAGGTTTGGTTCCCTTCCTCGCCCTCAAAGATCATCATGGATTGCACCATCCAACCCAGGGAGAGGGAAGAAAACATAAAACACTCTTGAAAGGGAGATGGAAGAATGGAAAATAATGACAAGATTTCCTAAGAGGCACAGCCGTGGTCCAGGAGTGTGGGAGAGGGAGTCAGGAACATGCTCAGCACTTCAGTGTGTCAGTGGCACCTCTAGCTTTAGTTCTTAGCGTACCTTCGGTTTCTTTTCCTCAGCTTCAGTCCCTTCCTTGTCTTTGCTGTCAATACGACCTGAGCAATGGAAACACACAGAGTTAACCCCCTGGCACTGGTCAGTAAAGCCCAGGGAGATGATAATGCCTGTTCTGCAGCCACATGCAAGCTGGGTGGGTGCTCCAGGTTCCTGCCCCCCATTAGATGAAATCCTGTTCATAGAAACAGTCACTCATTTCTTGCAGAAATACTTCCACACGCTCTTCCTGGGTTACCAGCTCACCCTGCGCACAGGTTACAGTGCATTAGTCATCACTGGAACATCAGACACACACACAGAAAGGCTTTCTGAAACCATTTTGCCCAGATTTGCACTCGAGCACGAGCATCTGTTCAGTTCAGGACAGAACAGTTCTCTTTGACTCTAAACATGAGTCACCCTCCCTGAAACACCCACTGATTCTAACAATCAATCATCTAAATGAAGGTTAACATTGAAGGATGCCCCAATCCTAACAGCACCTGGCAGCATTCAAGGCCAGGCTGGAGGGGGCTTGGAGCAACCTGGGTTAGTGGAAGGTGTCCCTGCTCATGGCAGGGGGCTGGAACTTCCAACCCGAACCAGTCTGGGATTCTGTGCTGAGCTTTGTTAAGCTTTGAAAGCATTTTTACCCCAGGCCATTGTTAACCCAATGTCTCCTGTCTTCTGCCTCCCCAGAAGCCTGTACGCTGGGGTCGGACCCTGCAGGGTATTTATGTTTTAGCTCTTGTCCTACTTGATTTGTATCAAGCTTACAGTGACTCTGACAGTATTGCAGTGTTTTGTCCCATTAGTCCACGAGCAGACAGACTGCAGTACTGCTGCTCAGGAGAACAGCAACAGCGAGGATGCTTGCACCACGATGCACTTATAACAAAGCCCCTTTTCCCTGTTTTCAGCTAATTCCTCCCTGTTCTTGGAGGCAAAGCTGCTGATATTCTCCTCAGTGCCTTGGAAACTTGTCCTGGTGGGTCAGCCTTTTCCCAGTGACTTGAACAATGTTGTGAATCCAGCACTGACCCACCGCAGCCATTCCCAGAGCTGCTGGATGCACCACCCTTCCCAAATCCAGTTACACTGCAGATGGAGCAAGGCTGGAGATGAACACAAAGGAAAAGAAGGAAAAGACCACAAAACCATTAAAGAAAATGATTCCTATTCCTCCTACTGAATCAGAAGCTGCTTGACTCTGGGCAACACATGCCCACCCCACCATGGTTTCCAGGCTCTGATGTGAGGGATCCCAAGCCATGCCAATGCCTGCAGCACGTGTGCACAGCTTCCCAATGGATTATGAGGGACTGAACGATGAGAAATATGTTATGAGCTTTAGTTCCAACGGAAAAAGCTCCATCAACAATTTCTTCATGAACCCCCCAGAGCAAAGAACACACTCTCTCTGCTGCAAAGCAGAGCAGCACTTCCAGGCTAATGGAAGCAGCCAAGCCAGCTTTTGGGATGTAGCACTGAAGAGAAGGGCAGAGCTCCCCTCAGGCTCTCAACAGCCAGAGCTGAGGTACAACGTGGTGAGACACCATCGGGTGTTAAAGTGTGAACTCACATCTTCACCCAGGACAGCGACTGCCCAGCCCAGAGACACCCACACTGAGAGATGCACCCAAGAGCCAGGCCTCGCGCACCCCAGAACACCCCAAACACAGTCCTGGACCACAAGGGGACATGCTGTCCACAACTGCCATTGCAGCAGGATGCTTCCTAGCTGCAGACCTCACTTCCAGCAGCAGTTAGTAGCAGGTATTGAAGGGAAAAGCACAAGGAACAGGATCAATGTGGATCAGACCTGATGTTTCACTTGCCTTTTTCCTCCTCCCTTCTCTTTAAGAAAGCAAATATAAAGAGTTATTGGACCAGAGAGTGGACACATGTAAAATACATCAGGTTGGTCAAGGCAGCTTTAACTAGAGGTGCTGGGGGAGAGGGCATTGATCCTTCCCAACACTCCCAGTCAGATGCCAGCACCTATAATAGATGCTTGGAGCCTGGAGTCGGCTTCATTTGGAGCTCGGCTCAGATGCCTCTAGACAAATACCTGCAGTGTAGGGAATAAACAAGAGGAATTAGGGATGTGTGCAAGGCTAAGGGGATATGACATTGTTGGCATCACAGAAACATGGTGGGATGGCTCCTGTGACTGGAGTGTTGGGATGGAAGGTTATAGGCTGTTTAGGAGATAGGCCAGGCAGACCGGGAGGGGGTGAAGCTCATTATGTCAGTTATAGGCTGGAGAACTGCGTGTAGTTCTGGAGACTCAACATAAGGCCATGGAGCTGTTGGAACAAGTCCAGAGGAGGCCACGAGGATGATCAGGTGCTGGAGCACCTCCCATATGGAGACAGGCTGAGAACACTGGGGCTGCTCAGCCTGGAGAAGAGAACCTGCATGGAGACCTCAGAACAGCTTCCAGTGTCTAAAGGGGGCTACAAGGATGCTGGGGAGGGACTCTTCATCAGGGACTGCAGTGACAGGACACGGGGTGATGGGTTCAAACTGAAATAGGGGAAGTTCAGGCTGGATACAGGGAAGAAGTTCTTCCCTGTGAGGGTGCTGAGGCGCTGGCACAGGGTGCCCAGAGAAGCTGTGGCTGCCCCATCTCTGTCAGTGTTCAAGGCCAGGTCAGGCAGAGCCTCGGGCAACATGATCTAGTGTGAGGCATCCCTGCCCCTGTCAGGGGGTTGGAACTGCATGGTCTTAAGGTCCTTTCCAACCCAAACCATTCTATGATTCTACAAACCAGATGGCACTTGTCTTGCTGGAACAAGCACTGCTTTAGCCCCACTGCAACACACCACAGCAGTGGCTGTCCGGTTTTCATCTTCCCTGGGTGTGAGTTAAAGTGCCTACCCCACAGATCCAGGGAAACCAAAACAAAACCAGCTGAACAAAGCATGACTGGGGACACGCCAGCACCATGCAAGGGATGCAAACTGAGTGTGCCGGGACACCCGGGATGGAACTAAAGAGGGAAGGAGCAGGAGGGGGAAGCAGAGGCGCTTTGGAGGTCAGTTCACAGCAAAGGTCCAGGCCATGTCCCAAGCAGCAGGATTCAAGAGGCAGCAGCAAGCTGAAGGGCCGGTTCAGGCAGCCTTGTCGTGAGCAAGCCCCAGCAGTGTGAGCTCAGGGCAGGCAAATGGAGCACACACCTTTGAGGAGAGGGACACGACTGGTGGCTTTATCTGCAGCGTGGGCAGGAGGTTTCTTCTTGGGCGTCCGACGTTCTCCTGTACCTGGCACAGCCTCTTCCAAAGGAGCATCTTTGTCTTGCACATCATCTTTTATCTCTGTGGATCCAGAATCTTCTCCCTCCCTGGGCTCAGCTTCTGGCTGGGAGATGACTTCAGAAGGCTCTAATGGGGTGACATCTCTACCTTCTTCACCTCCCAAAAGCTGTCTCCTCTCCTCTTGGTCTTCTCCTGCTTTATGTGATTCAGCTTCAACAAGAAGTGCCTCTCTTGGGATGTCTCTGAGGACACCCTTGGGCTTGTTTTCTACAAGAGCTTCCTTGGCTGCTGGATACAAGCCCATTTCACGCTGAGCCACCAGAGAAAGCAAACCCTTCTCAGACATTTCATCAATGTCACGGTCTTCATCTCTCTCCTGTCCACTGGCATCTTCTTTTAATGGGGCTCTGGTACATAAAGGAGATGGCCCATCTTCAGTATGGGTCTCCTCTGTGCCAGCAGCACCTGCCAACCCCTCAGTGTGCACCTCAGGACCCAGCTCTGCTCCCAGCGCTGGCTCCACACCAATGCCTTCTCTGCCTCGATGACCCCACAACTCACTCTTGTCTTCGGATGCTCTGGAGTCTTGGTACATATCCAGGGGTATTGGGATGGTGACCTCGATTCTGGTGGGAGCTGCTGTTGTAGCCCTTGCTTCAGGTGGCAGCAGAGGCTGCCGGAGAGCCCCTCCTGCCTGCTTTGTGGACTGGCTTTCTCCTTTCACCACACCTCCCACAGGCTCCTGGGGGCCAGGCTGTGGCTTCGCAGAGCTTGGCTCCCCTGGAGCTGAAGATTCAGGGTACGAAGCATGGGCAAACAATTAGCACAGGTATGTCAAACAGCAGTCACATAACGCTGAAGAGAGACTGAGGATTTCTATTACCAGGACAAAAGCAAGTCCCACACTGTCCCACTGCACAGACAACTCGCTTCTACCTTCCAAGAAGCTCGGACCACCTGGGAATCAGGAACAGTGACAGCCACAGCACGTGGGAGACCAGGCACCTCCATGGACCTGGTCTTGGAGGTGGCAACAGCATCTGACCACCACCATCTGCACTCCATGAGCTGCTTTAGCTACAGAGGTGTTCAGAAGCCAGGAACTCACCCATCCTCTAATCTACCACCACCACTGGACCATGCAGCCACAGCAGCTCTGGACCACGCACCCATCCAGGCTCAGCAGAGCTCCAGTGCTGCTGCTGCTGCCATTTGGGCAGAGCAGAAAGTGTTCCATTTGAAGCCCAAACCTAAGGTCACAGAGACACAGATCTTTCTTTTTGGGGCTTGGAGGGGGTAAAAGAGAGAATTCTGTTCTACCGCTTATCTCATGCCTGACACAGCCCTTCACAATTTCACCCAACAATTGCTGCATTAAGCCATCTATTCGAGCTGAGCTGCAGCTTTTATCTGTTAGAAAGTTATTCAACTGAAGCAAAGATGCTCTGAGCAATGGGAATTCACCCTGAACAGAGGTAAATTGCTTTAAAGTCAACTGCCCCAATAAGAATGTGCATCTAGCATTATGAATCTATCCACTTCAAGTAGTGTTTAGTCTGTTTGAGCACTGATCAGGCAAACTCAAGAGCCTGGATCAGAGGCTGCAGCACTGAGATTCCAATTGTCGCTTCCTTAAACTAACAAACAAGATTCAAATAAGAGAAGAAGACAAGACTGACTCTTATCAATGTTTTCCCTGCTTTAAGAGAATATAAGGGCAGCTGCCACATAAAGACCTCTGAAATGGTGGAGAAAGAAACCTTAAACTGGCACCTCTTGGCAGGTGGTATTTGCAATATGGCATCAAGAAGCCCCAGGGATTCGGGGGGTGTTCATGCAGCAGCCAGCAGACCATCCCAGCCCACTTCGCACCAGGGATGTGGGCGGTGGGCTCAGGAGGGTTCACTGCTATACTTCCATACTCCAGGAGCTGCCAGAGGTTCTGAGGCCAACGTGCAGCACAGGGTCAAGAGCAGGCAGAATGCCAGCAGGGCACAAAGTGTGAAGCAGGAAACGTTTCTCCACCTGAGACTCCACGAGCATTTTAACATGCTCTGTCTTCACTGCGAAGATCAGCTTTTCTAATCCCACAACAGGAGAAATGAATCCAGGAACAAGATACCCAAGACTCTGTGTGTATCCATAATCACATTCTCCTCCCAATCCAAGAGAATCATTAGAAGGAAGCAGCACCTCATTACAAGTCCACTTTCAGAGAAGCAACGATTGACACAAGAACCTACATGTG
Source organism: Bolborhynchus lineola (assembly GCA_025448015.1). Lineage (NCBI taxonomy): Eukaryota > Metazoa > Chordata > Aves > Psittaciformes > Psittacidae > Bolborhynchus > Bolborhynchus lineola. The sequence goes on from JAOEHX010039990.1 coordinate 20,588, forward strand.
ACACATAGAGGTTACATCAGAGCTCCAGTGAGCTGCATGTCCCCATACCTGAGAGATGAAAGATCCCAGGGCAGTACAGAAAGGCCTCTACTAAAACTCTGTTGAGAAACAGCAGCTAGAACCAGACTGAACAGGGCAGGCAGAAGAACGAACTTCACCCTCCTGCCAACAGTCTTGATTTCTCTCTTGTAGTCGCAGCACTATTTTAAATACTGAAGAGATGGAGGCAGAAAGGTTTAAATTTAACTGCAGGGAGCAGTCTGCACAGAACTGTGCTCATCTGGGTGTGGAAAGCAAAGACAACCTGAACTCAGCCCAAGGGGGGAAGGCAAAAACCTATTCACTTGATGTCTGCAAACACAATGATGCAGCCATGAGGAGGAAAGATGCTGCCCAACCAACTGGAGGAATTTGTGTCTCCTGCACATAAAACTACCTTACAAATGGAGTTTAACTAAGATTTTAAACAGAGCACCAAATTAGGGCGATGGTGTAGCAGAGACACAAGAGCACGACATCAAAGTGAGCCTGAACCGTGTGTCTGCCCCATTGGGTACAGAATTAAGCCAGCACTGAGTGCTCTGGGAAAATCCCATCAAGTTTTCCTGTCTGAGCAGTCAAGAGAGCCTTTCCAGAGAGCCAAGAGGTCCCTGAATGGTTTCTTGGCTCATCTGAGCAGAGGCATAATTACTGCTCTGAAGATGCTCAGTGCCTGGCTTTGCCAGTCACATTCCCTAAGGCTGCGATGAGGACAAACCCACTGTTACAGTCAGGGCATCAGGGAGTAGGTTTGAGACATGGTTCACATTAGAAAGAGACACCATAATTCAACAGTTCACTTATTTCATGTGTGACATGCAGGACCCAAAACTGCCTCTGGTCAGTGCTGAGCACTTCCAACTGGTTAATACCATCCCAGCGCTGCCCATTCCCTTTTTCAGCATGGAGGTCAAACAAGGACCAGGGCTTCAGCCATCTGAGAGAGAAATGTGGCGCATGGAAAGCTGTAGTTCCCTGCCCTGGGACAGGGCAATCCCAGGCACAGCTACAAATTGGGCAGAGAAGGGATTGAGAGCAGCCTGAGGAGAAGGACCTGATGACTATAATCATTCTGTGGTTCTATGAAATGAGGATGTCGGAGCATACAAAGCAGGTATGACCCTCCCATGTCAGGAACAGGGAAAAGTGTGCAGCTGCTCATACAGTGCAGAGCATTTGCCTTCCAGAAGGGAATTCCCCAGCCCCTATTCCCATGTGTGGGCAGCACTGCGGGAGCCCAGGGACCGATGATCACTAACCTTGCACGGCATCTCCTGCAGCGTGGTCCTCCAGGTTGGGAGTGGCTCCTACACCCGCCTCTTCAGCTGCTCCCAGTTCAGAGAAAGAAGGGGAAAACCATTATAAAAACAAGGATTAAGTTTAAAGACTTTGTGCCTGGAGAATTTATTTACCTCCCTGCTGACCCTGCCCATCTGTGCTATGAGCAGGGCAGGAGCAGAAAGGGAATCAGCCACACCAGTGGTGGCTCTTGGTAGATTCGTTCAGCCTTGAACTGTGCCAGACTGGAGGAGCGTGTCACAGCTCACACATCCTGGCTGGCAGGTCAGTACAAGCTCCTTCAGGTGCAGAAACAGGTTGGTAAGGAATGGGGAGGATGTGGATTTAAATCCTCCCTCCTACCCTGCCTAGCGCTCACCTTAATACCTAACTCTTACCTGAGCGCAACCTTCTCGGTGCACATCACCTACCTCCCTGCAGTGAGCTCTGCCGAGGCTATCTGACACCAGCAAATCCCAGTCTGACACGTCAGGAATACTGGTGCATTAGAGAAGCACAATCTTCTTCCCAGCAGTGATGGGTTGTCTTTACCAGAATTGTTTCAATGTATTATATGACTCCTTTCAAACCAGCTGAATCAGTTCTATTTCTATGTGACAATTCTGCAGCCAAACTAGGAATTCCTCTTTTCTCCCCTTATTTTCAGGACAGACTGCTGCTTCCTGGCTCCATGGCCCAGTCAGTTCAGGAACCAGAGAACGCACATCCTTGCTAGTAGGAAAGCGACTTTGTGTTTCTCCACCAGCAGCCTGGTTTATCCCACTGGATGTGGGATAAACAATTTGACTGCCCAAGGGAGAGTGCTGAGGGCTCCTTTCAGTGCTCAGGCACTGGCAGAAGCCCATTTCCACCCATCACCTGCCTGATGCTTCCAGGAAAAGCCAGTGCTGACCACATAGAGGACACGTACTCGTTTTTCACAGAGACCTGACTCTCTCAGGAGCTGCAAGACCCTCATCCATCCCTGGAAAACCAGGCCTAGGTGCAGTGACTCCAAACAGAGCATTCAGGCTGAATTAGCCGCTTCATTTCCTCTGTATTTCCCTTCAAACGTGCTGGCAGGCCCAGAATTGCTGCAGTGGCCTGGTTTTCACCTGCCACTTCCCAGACACCCGCATGGGCTGGGCTGAGCAAGAGCATGAGAGAAGCAGTGAGGTCCTGCAGCAAGCACCTCGCCAGCAGAGCGCTGGCAGAGGGATGACAGGATCTGCAGGTGAGCACTGAGCCTGGAGATGGGAGGTGAAGCCACCACAAAGATACCAGATAGAAAGATTGGCAGATGTGGAGCTGAAGAAGAAGAAAAGGCTAAGAGTTTCTCCCAGGATGGGGAAGGCAAGAGGACAACTGTAAGCTAGGAATGATGCCTGCAGGCCATGGAGAAGGAGCAAAGCACCAGGAACAAAGCATGCCTGCAGGAGGTCTCGTAGTGTTATTTTCAAGCATGCAGCAGTCCAGCTGTCTGCCCTGTCTGCATCAAGAGATGAAACTGCACCTCGGTCTCCCTCACCTGTGGTTCCTTCTGGGATCTCCCCGTGCTGTTCGACACCACCCTGATCCTCGTGGTCTCCTTCCTCCACTAAAGGTGCTGTGGCATCTGAAAAACAATGCAGCTTTCACACAGCCATCGAGTGGCAAATCCCTGTGGAGGCCAGGACATGCCTGAAGAACTCAGGAAAGCACACGACTCCGTCCCTGGAGCCAGTGCCTGTGGAGGGAGACACCTGAGCAGGACATAGCCAAGCCAGTATCACAGGGACACCAGGAGCTGCCTCCTCTGCCACACAGCCCACACATCTCCAGCATACTCCTCATGCAGCTGAAGACTTTACTATGAATGGATTGAAAAAGCACAGCTAAAGACAGCGGTGCACTCCGGGTAGATACCTGCTCCATCTACCAGAGGGATGTCTGCTCGTCATGACAGTCCTGATCCAACTGGAAAGAGGGACAATATCCCTTCTGCACCAGCCAGGTTCTATGCACTGATTCCTTGAGGCACACACACAGGAACAGAGCCCATACCTCCACGGGACAGGGCTAGAACTGGTCAGCACCTCCATCCACCTTTGTTTAGCTACATTTCTAATGCCTTTACCTGAAGTCTCCAAGAGGCAGACACTCAGGATTAAAGCAGCCAGAGGAACACAACAAGTGCACTTAATTGAAATGGTGAATAAGACTCCAGAGCCCTTCAGAATCAAGTTTATTCTACAAAGCTGGCATCCAGATAACACTCTGGAGCAGCGCAGACATGCCCCAAGTCCTACAATGTGACCTTTACAGAAGCACTAAGTTTTGGGTTCTGTAAAGACTCTGCCCCTCTCATCACTGCAGCAGGAATCATGCTGGACTAATGAATGTGTGAACAGAGGGGGCGAGAAAAGAGCTGTAAGGTCCAGCTGACTGAGAGGGAACACAGTGACCAGGATGTGCTGCCAGTATCCTGGGGGAGCACAAAGATGCAAACCTCTGGTCCTGGGAGCTCCCAGCATGGGACTGCTCCCAGCTGCACTGAGCTAACAGGACCTTCCAGGCACTGTGCAAAGAGTCTTGAGGAAGCAAACTGCAAAGAACCTCCTGACCTGTAATAAACACTTCACCTTCTCTTGCCTTCCAACCCACTGTCCACCTTTAAAGCTCATTGTTTCACTCTGCAGAGTGGCAAATGTTACTTGTGATGAGATTAATGAAGAGCATTTGGCCAAGAGTGCAGGCAGTGCTCCTAAGGAAGCCCACCAGAACGGTGAGTCTTTCATAAGGTTCACCACGACCCCATCCATCATGGATTCAAAGGAGTAAGTCAAAGAGCTCCCACCTTCCGTAGTTGGGGTGCTCTTAGCGTCAGATGTTTCAGAAACAGGCTCATCTGATCCATCATCAACTGGTATCTGAAGAGGATAGCCTGGAAAACATTCACATACTTACAACGAGGCCTTGGCTACGAGTTACGGCCTGGGTGTCACAAATTCTGATTGCCCAGATCCACAGCAGCAAGAAACTGTAACTGGAGGGTATAAAAATCCTGGACTAATAAGCAAGCAAAGCGTGAAAATGCCAACCAAAAGCACCAGTGTCATCACCAAAAGGAACAAGCAGAAACCCATCAGCAAAAGAAAGCCCAGTGAACCGGACAGCCAGAAACAGCAAAGCATGGCCCAAGCAGGAAAGGAGATCTGAGCAACGAAGCACAAAGGATGTACAACTTCTGAGGCCCTGCTGTCCCCTCAGCCATTTCTGGAGCCACCAGAGCAGGCTGCTGGACACTTCCATGACACCTCAGGTCACATCACTGCAAACCTGCAAGGGCTCAGTGCAAAGAGTCAGTTGCAAGCGTCAGTTTTTGGAAGAGCAGGGCAAGAGGCACAAGGCTCCTCTCTGCAAGGAGTCTGGGCAAACTAAATACTGAGAACTGAAGAAAGTGACTTGGAAAAGAAGATTCAAGCTGGCATAAGCAAAATCCCCAGCACCTGTGATGTGCAGAGCTGAGGCTACAAGCAGAGAGGAGCCACCAGACTGAAATGAGTTACAGAACCCAGGATGAATGGATGCTATGGATTCTCTCCAGGACAAGAACCCTCTCTGGTGTAAGGCATGGCCAAAGCACCTCAAAAGAAAATTAATGACGTTTCTATGGAGCATAGCTGGGAGTGAGTCCCACAGGGCTGCTGGCGTTACGTGGGTTCCAAGCTCAGCATGATGGAATGAGAAAGGAAAAGCTGCTTGAGAAATGCAGGTCTGAAAACTGGGGCAAAAGCCTCCTGCATGGCCCCCGCTCCCAGAGCTCTGCTCAGGTCCCCCCATGTCCCTGTGCAGGTGAGGAAAGCAGGCAGCAAGCAGCACCCTTGAGCTGTGTCTCCAAAGAAAAGCAGTACTCAATTTTTACAGCAAACCAAGGAGTGACCACAGAAACACACATGTGCAAAGCTGCAGCAGTAAGGGCATCCCCAGTCTGGGGACCAGGGGTTGCTCTTGCTGTGAACATGAGAGCATCCCGTGAGCTACCCACTGTCCCCTGGCTGCAGAGCGACCTGCACACATCTCAAAGGAGCCCTCACACCCCACATTGGTCATTCTTCTCTCAGCAGTGGGCAAGGCTGCAAGGCTTCCCACCACCTCCTCCTGGAGCTGCTCACCTGATGGGATGTGCTTCTCCTGAGCAGCTGCATGATCCTCCATCATGGTGACGTCCTGACGGTGCTCCGCCATCTCTCAGCAAAGTTACCTGCAGAGGGGAGTAAAACCAGAGCCTGTTAGGCACAGCCTGACACAGCTCACCTCCACCTGCAGCCCCACTGAGCTGTTCCCATCTGCTGCTCCAGGGTACAGGGTTGGGGTGTCAGCCTGTTTCCAGAAGCAGCATACATTCTGTTGCACAACATCAGCCACCAATGGCCTTTGTAAGAATACAGAATCATGGAACGGTTTGGGTTGGAAGAGAGGGACCTTAAAGCTCCTCCAGCTCCAACCCCTGCCACGGGCAGGGACACCTTCCATACAGCAGTTGCTCCAAGCCCCTGTGTCCA
>JAOEHX010039991.1:0-24763 GCA_025448015.1 Bolborhynchus lineola
CCATGCATTTCCCTTCCCACCCACCCTGATTTTCCAACAGAAATCCATGTTGTGATGAGCGCATCCGGGGCTGTTCCAAGTCCCAGCAGTCAGTCAGACTCTTTCAATTGCCTATAGTGGTGTTTGGATCAGTGCTATCATCATTAATAGCAAGTTAGAAATGTCCACTTCAGTGCCTGATGACCCTAAAAAACTTCTGATAACATGTTTCTGCTGCAGCAAGCCTACCCAGTGACTGCTCTACTTTTATCTGTACCGCTGAGCACAATAGGTCTGCATGAACAGTGTGAAAAAAGCAGTAAGGAAAATGCCTTCTGCTTTTCTGTCTCCCAAGCATCTCCTTTATGTAGATGTGCCTGCATCCCTGTCAGTTGAATGCTAGATGCCTTGGAAATGAATTAGAATTTAGCTTGCCCTGAGTATTCCATACTGAACAGTTAAAGAAATAGAATAATTTTAGAAGAGTGACAAAGTAAAAGAGCAAATGCAGCCCCAGAAGCTTTGTATCCACATCACAGGTGACTCAAATCCAGGGTGTCCATCTCATTCAAACAGAGTTTGCAATGATTTCCATCCTTGTAGCTCCTGGATCCTTGGGATTGTGTTGTTGAACAGCTCCCTGTTTCTTGCCTATGTTGGTAGTTGTGTATGCTACCCCCGCAACTGCAAGGACATAAAGGGTAGAGAATTTCAGATGGAATCTGGAGTGTTAGTGCTTGCTAATAGAGTGAGTGAGGGCACTCCATAGATACATTACAGCGGGGTCGGCAACCCACGGAAGCTGGCAGAAAGCAGGCAAATCTTTAATGATAATCAAGACCAATGAAGGGCTGGGAGCTAAATCCACATAATCTGCAGGCAGGTACCTGCGAGAGGTGAGATTGATTGGCTTTTCGTGAGTGGAAGACTTAGTGGGTGTTGGGAATTCGTGGGTCTCAAGCCTTATGCTGGTACAAGACAACAGAAACCAGCGGCATCTTGCTTACTTCTGGCTGCTGCTGGGTTTCTACTGGGAAATCTGGAAAACACAATCCAGGCAACCTCCTATAAAAAACAACGGTGGAAACCCTGAAGGTTAATCTCTTTGACCATTTACAGCTATTGTTATTTCTAGTGCTGTGATCCTGGAAATTTCAATGAAATCATGCACTGCAAACCAGCTCCTCTGCAGCTGTCTCAGGACCTGGGATACTACCACAGTCTGTTGAGACAGGATTTGCTGTGCAAAGTAAAAGACTTGTACATGGCAGGGATGTCTGAATCCAGTGCACACAAGCAGGGAAAGAGTAATAGTGTCAGAATCTGGCTCTATACCTCAAATGGTGGTCTTCTGGTTTCTGAAACTAGGGAGCTCAGCAGCCAGGCTGGACTGTGCTGGACTTACACCAACCCCTACATCCAGCTTCCTTCCCACAGAAACCAGTCACGAGAGACAGGATCTCATTTTAGACTGGAGGCTGGAATGACTTTGGCAGACATTTCAAGCTGGGAACTGGCAAGAAACTTGTAGAGAACATTACTAATTGTAGCAGCTTGTTCTGTGGATTGTAAAGGTGCACATATAGCACAGTTGTTAGTGCAGCTGACACTAAATATGCACAGCTTGGCTTGCTCCATGTCAGCTAGCTTGTGTGTTGACACTGCTAGAGCCATTTAGTAGATTATGGCAACATCTTGTGGTTTTTATTTACTACATATTCCTCATTTCCTACTGGGAAAGGAGCCCTGAAAGACTATCAGACTTCTATCTGTCTACTTGTGATGATAGAAGTTTCATACGTCTGTACTCATACTCCTTCCTAACAGAAAGATGCTAACCTTTATTTGACTATGACTCAGTTGCAACTTAATTCCTCTAGCAATAGTTTAAACCATTGTAATGGAAGTGTAGCCTATGTAAAATATGCAGGGAAATGAGAGATGTATGAGCATCTAAGGCACGTTTTTTGTTAGCAAGATGCATTTTCATGGTGCAGTGCAGAGGTTGGTGTGGCATAAGGTGCCAAGTCTGTGTCCCACAAAGACCACGCTGGAATTGGGGATGAGAACTGTGTTTCTCCTGTAAACTGATGTGTTTCCAGTTGTGTTGTTCTTAGCAATAGGGTGTTCCCACAGAAAGAAAACTCTTCTCAATGACAAATACCTACCCAAATGTTTTAGAATGGTTCTGAAGTGGGACCAGCTTTAAGTTCAATAAATGGTGCTTCCCATAGTTACTGGTAGAAGTTGCAGCAGATGAGTGGCCTTCCGTAACAGATATTGTGCATTTATTTAGTATGGGATTTAAAAGAGAGATTTGCAAAGGCATAAAGAGGAAGCAGTGTCTAATTTCTATCATCAGATGAAGCTTTTTATGCAACTAACCTTTGCGCTCTTGTACACTGGTGTTTCATTTGTGTTCATAGGGCTGATCCTCTGTGTTGGTGTGGTAGTGTCGGTCAATCAAGCAATAAGTTAATTAATTACATGTCTTTTACCTTGCTGTGTATGGGCCTCTTTGGCATTTATGTGATACTGAGGAAGGTTTTTAATTAGGCTATGCCACCTCCACAGTTGAGCTGTGACAGTCTGGATCCGTTTGATCAAGAGAAGGAGCAGAATATGCCTGAGGTAACCAGTGCTTGGAGTGGATCCACCCTGATTTGTTTGTGTTTTGAACCTGGTGGTTCATCATGCACCGAGCAGACACTGAGCACTGTCAGTGAATTATTTATGTAACAGATAATTTATACCTTTCCCTCGAGAGATGGTCAGTTTAAACTGTGCCAGCCCCTTTGATTAGCCAAGAGGATGCTAATGGGGCTGAACTCAAGTTGTATGCCAAAACAAATCAATACAATTAGACAATGTGAATATATTCTTTAAAGAGTCGTACTAACTTATCAGTACGTGCAACAAGAACCTCGATTTGATGTCGAGGAGCAGCTGAGCAGGCCCTGCAAAATGCACAAGCTGACATCAGGATGCATTGCCCCTCAGGACAGAAAACTCTTTCTTGCACAGCTTACCAACTTTTGGAAGCTGGCCTTGGGTAAATGCCCTCATTTCTCATTGCTGAGAGGTACTTTGGCCAGCAGACCTAGCACTGGTGATTGCTCTGGGGTGCCATGAGTGCTTTCTTAACACAGAGTGAGCAGGCAAATAGACTACTTGATCTGGAGATCTGTGCTGTGACTTCGATTTTCCCCTCATCTGATTGAAAGCAGACAAGTTTATTATAAGGCAGGGTTAGGTTTGCTTTTCTGTGTATGTTCAGTGATGTGGGTTTAGTGTGCTATTCATAAGTGCCAGAGTGTTTTGTCTAGCGTTAAGAAAGCAACCAAAGGAAAAAACCCAACTGCATTAACATGCAGTGTGTGTAGGTGAGCAAGAGATCTGATTACCTTTCTCCTCTATTTCTGGATGAAAATGTGGTTATAATGGAAATAAAATGACTTGCTAATGACTTTGGTAATGCAGTCTCTCTTAGAAGGGTACTCAGACAGGGGTATGACATAGTTGAGTAATAACTGAAGTTGTGGCTTTTGGCACTTACTCCCCCATTTTAGCCACTGGTTTCCATTTCTGTGTTTTCAAAGTCCCAGAGCAGTAACTGCAGTCTCAGGTCCCAGTGAGAGCCTGAGCTCAGGCACTGGAGCCCGTGGCAATACTCCGTTTGGCTTCAGCAGGGCTCTAATTCCTCCTTCAGTATACAGTTCCTGGGATCGCTAAATGGCCCCATAAAATATTTTAAAGCTTTTAAGTGCAAAACAAGACATAATTAAAACTAAACTGAGAACTGACTCTTAAAACAGATGTGCACATAAATGTCTGAGTAGGTAGCAGTGCAAATATAAAGCCTGTAAGGGCAAATTGCTAATTGTGTTCTTTTGCTGGCTTTCTACCTGTAAATGAGATACTTAGATTGTAAGAACAGGTCTGGTATCTGTTAGCTTTCTTTTGAACTTCAGACACACACGTGCATTTCTTACACTTATTGAACCTACCAATCTGATTTCACCTCAACAGTATCATCGCCAAAGCTTTTCTGTCACTCCAAAGCATTTTTGTGAGTGCCTTGAGCAAGTGATGTGTGTATTAAATTTATCTGAGTTCTTGTTAAGGGTCTAGAGAGAAGCAGCAGCTGGGGAAGGTGGCACTGTTCACTGCCACTGCTGAAATTAAGGCAAGCCTTACACAAGATGATGAGAGTTTTCATTTAAAGGATATGCAATTCCTGGCACCTCTGGGGATTTCTGTCGAGTGGTTGTTAATGGGAAGACCCTTTACAAAAGATCAGCTCTTTAGATTCACTCCCACACTAGCACAAAACTTTCTTGTAGCAGCAAACCCCTTTGTTGGGCGAAACCACTTCTTAGAGGAAGCTCATCAGCTCTAACTGGACTTTTCTCAGCAGATGGCTGTCTTTGTCCCATGCTCCCGGCTGCAGGCTGGCCTGCCTGCTCCTTCAGTAGAGGAAAGCTTTTCCACATGCGGTGTGGAGTACATTCCCAGACCACTGTTTTTGCCAGTGTGCCCCTCGCCCTGTGGATGTTTTCCATAAAGGAGGCAGGAGGCTGTCAGCAGAGGTCGGAGGATGAGCAGGAAAATGGGCTGGATGTCAGGGAGAGAAGGGGCACGCTTTCAGTCACATCTGTGGCCCTAAACTCTTGCAGAAAGGATGGACAAGAAGCCACCTACACTAGTGGGTGCTATGTACGTACATACCTAGGCAACAGGAACAGCAGGTATTGCATAGGATAAAAATGGCCCGTGGTGTATCTGGAAAACCTTCCATGCAGAAATATGTGTTAGCCTATTCTTATTCTCTTGTATTAGCCTATTCTTATATAATTATCTTATGTATATATAATAGTAATATTATCCTAATCCCTATATAATCCTAACATTAGCCTATTCTTGCGCTCTAACACCAGAGGCAGAAGGAGAAAGGATCTTATGCTTTTGTTGCTGTTGCACATGTTTGAGGGTGTTAAAGATGCATGTTTAAACACTGCTGTCCTACAACTGTGCGTCTGATTCTGACAGATGCATCTGCAGTACCCATGGAATAAATATGCAGAGCGGGTCAGCCTCTCCTCACTTTGGAAACAGGCAGAATTAAGGCAGACCACATCTTCTGCAGAAGCCAGTGAGTGATTCAGCTGTATCACAAGCTTCTTTATTATTCTCTTTCCTTCTTCTGAAGTTCTTTATGGTTTCAGCTCTGGAGTCTCTCATTCAGCTATAGTGTATTGTCTGTAAAGCCTCCTATTAGTATGGATTCTTAGCAATACAGTGAGCACCCTGGAGGGTGAAATTAAATGTAGATGACGACAGAGTGCTGAAATTCAGCGGAATTACAGTTTCAATTACCGAACTACAAACATGAGGCAGAGACATATTCCTAAATCCTGTGTTCCATCTGGGTCTCAAATGACTTCAAACTCACATACTATTTCCTTGGACAGTTGAAACCAGTCTTATTTCTGTTCATGGTCCATTTATTTTTGTGGGACAGCCACTAAACATGTTTAGTCTGGGAGGCAGTAAGAACTGCTTTAGAAACATGAGATAATATCACTGTTGGGAAATGATCTTCTGCCATCTCACACTCTGCATCTCCAAATGATGTCTGGTGCAAGGCCAGAGGCTGAAATTAAACAGTGCACTGCAGGTGCTTAAATAACCCAAATTCATTTTGGATGGTTTCTCCAGGAGTATAAAACTGTGCATGATGAGCCAGCCACTTCTGAGACCTCCGGGCACTGCTAGATCATAATCTTATAATAATAGATATGAAATATAATGAGTTGTTATTATAAATGTTGACCTAACAGTATGAGTGAATATATCAACTCTAGCAAATCTGTGCACATCTGAGAGAAATTGTTCTGGTTTGTATGGTATTTAAGATATCATGTGGCTAGGCTGAAATGGGTGGGAATTACAGTGATCCATGCCAAAAAATGAACAAGCAGTAAAAAAAGTACTGGCTCAAATACTCGCGTGGTAAGGCAGGTACAAATACTGAGTCAGGGGGAGAAGCACATCAAAACATCACATTTCAGTGATGTAAAAGTAGAGCAAAGACTTTGGAGCCATTCTGCAGCTTGTCTCTTGCCGTGAAAAGCATAAACCTGCCAATTATATAGGAAATATCCCACCAGGTTGTGCAAATTCTGATAGAGTGACCAGGCAGAGAGTCAAAGAGGGTGTCAGATATTGGCTGTAGCCTTTCAACAAGTGCCACATTATCAGTAACCACATAGGTCGAGCTATTAGACCTGAGGGTGAAGTGAGAATGTCCTGGGTTTGTGCTATTATTTCATGTTGTTAAGAAATTTAGAGAATATGTGGTACAGTTAAATGGAGATTCAACTCTTTCTGGTATGCTGCTCATTACAGAAATGGGGATTAACAGAGAAAGAATGTGTCAAGCTAGTTAGAAATTGCTGAAAGGGTTGCGAATGGCAGGAGAGAACTTCAGTAGGCATAAATTGGCACAGCTCAGTTCAACTCAGTAGATTATGCCTATTTTAAATCAGCTGAGATTCCAGCTCATTATATAGAAACCTGCATCCATTTATCGATCATAGAAAGAAAAGGTTGAAATTTAAGATAACAGAGGGAAGAAGCAGCAGATAATACTGCCTTCTTCCTTTTCGAGTGTTGAGGTCAAATGACCTTTATATATGATATGGTGTTTGGGGCACTTGAAATGCAAAATAAATCCAATATATTATTAGGAAGATACTATAGTTATTTTTCTTCTTATTACTATTCCATTTTTAGCTACACTTTTACAAGAGTCAGCACCTAAAGTTAACGTATCTGACAATTGGAAAGAAAAAAGGCAACAAAGAGAAACCTCCCCAGCTGCAAGCTCTTAGGCACATATTCGTAAGTGTTCCGGCTCCATTTCAGACACAACCCAGTTTTTCCTTTGTTAGCTTTTTTCTCCAAACAACTCAAACTGAAAGTTGATTTCTATATAAAAAATAGCAAAAACTTTGGGCCTCCTTTCTGCAAAGAGGGGAGCTGCACCGGAGGATGATGATGATGCTCAGCACCAAGGGTCTGGCCACAGCAGAGCTGTTTTGCTATAAACATTTCCACTGCCTCTTTCCATTGCTGCATCTTCCGAATGCAGGGATCAGAGAAGAGCCAAGCTTTGAAGCAAAAAATGGAATTAAAAAGAGAGGGTTTTGTGGCATTGTAAACTCTTTTGCAACTTTATTCAGGAGTAAAGCTGACAGGCTGATATGGCCCTGGCGTTTTGATGTGTTTTCTGATAGAGTTCAGTAACAAAAAGGCCCAGACACACATGGGTGGGTTTGTTTCTGCCTGGAACTGGAATAAATCAGGAGCAGTGGCATTACAACAAAGCCAAGCCGGTGTAAGCAGAATTGAAACAAGATTCATTTAGCAGTGCAATGCTATGAAAGATGTTGTTTTGCATAACTCTGTTCACAGAAATGAATCTATTCCCTTTTTCTTTCTAATGCCACAGGGAAAGCTGTTTGTGATCCATGGCTGAAGACTTCCTAATGTCAAACTCTGTTGTCTGCTGGTTATGATTTTAACCCTTCAAGCTGAAGTTTTCCACGCCAGCTCTCTGGCTCGGGCTTCATGTTTTTGTGAGGAATGCTGCAGGAGGAGGTGAGTCAGCCATTCCTCGGGATGCAGTCTGGAGAAAACCTATTGGCTTGCCCCTGTTAGAAAGTGCAACAGCCTCCCCCTTCTGCCCAGCTTTTTCATTGTAAAAATCAACATCCCCGGTGGCACATCTAAGTTAAAGGTTAAGCCCGCAAGAGTTCTGAGATACTGTTCTCCGCCTCTGTGAATATTCGTTGTTTGGCTAGTGATCATTCCTCACAGCCCTGGTTTGTCAAATAGCTGCTTTCCCAGTATTCCATCTCAGCCAGGCCTCTCTGTGGCTGTGGGGCTGTCTTTAGGGCATCTACACCAAGTCTTGTCCCCGGTGTACAATGGTTGCTTCTTCCCAGAGGTCTGACAAAGGTTTTCAGGTTGTGCTTACATACCTATGAGTATTAATTGGTGAGCACTTGTGAGGGCTTAGAGAGGTGAGGAATGTACCAGCCTAATGCTGGAGAGTGGAGGTCTGAAAGCAGAGGTTTTGCCAGTTTTTAAAGTCTAAAATACTGCATTATGTATTTTGAGTATCTGCTGATGTGAGACATCCCATCAGGCTTGACACTCCAGGCTGTTTGCTTTGTGTACTTCATAGAAATCCGTCCAGTTGTATTAACTATTATTTCAGTCCTGGGGGGATCATGTGTTCTGCAAACAGATGCTGTGCATCTTAAAAACAGGCACCCAGAATGTAAATATACTCATCATACACGCATTGACCACTAGCTAACCCGGCAACACGACCAGCATCACACAGAAATGGTTTGACACGTGCAAAGTAGGTGCAACTGCTCTCCCATTCCCTGGATACGTGAATGGAGGTTTTACAGGCTTGAGATTTCCTGCTGAGACTTGGGATAGCAAGTCCAATTGTTGGGTGCAGTTTCCTTTTGTGAACCTCTTGTCCAAAGTTTTTGTCCTCTTAAGTATTACTTATTTACTTAAAGGCTTCTTAAGATGGGGAAGAGCTCATCTCTTGCTGTTCTGTAAGAGTGCTGCTTATAAGCCTGCCCTTATTGTGATTTTCTATGTACAAAGAAAGATGCAATTCTAGTTTTCATGTTAATCTTCCACATCTGATCTTTCTGAAAGGCATCCAATAGCACAGGTCTTGTTTTTGTGTACTGTAATTACGAGCTTGCTCTTTATGGTGAAGTTCTCCAAGTGATTTATATCCCGTGCTCTTGACTGCAGTGGGATCCCTGTGTGCGTATATACAGATATATGTACATATATAATGGAAGGTATATTTCATCCTTTGCAAAAAGTTAATGTAGCTTTTGGACCTAAATACTCACTGATTAGAGCTCTAAAAAATGAGTTTTGTTTTTTTTCGCTTCTTCTCTTGGACTACTCTTGGAGTCAAGAGACTCTTGGACTCTTTCTTAGGTGAGAAGTGGTTTCTATGAACAGAGAATGCATTTCATCTACTACATTCAAGAGATAGGTAGTAAAAACTGTGGTACAATGTTCAAACATCCTTATTGCACCATTTGAACAAAACCTGCATGTTTCTTGGGAGGGTTAGCTATCTTTTCTCCTCTTGTTCAGTAGGAATACTATTTTTTTCAGTATTCTGATATAAATTATCATACTGTTGGATGAAAAGCAGTAGGGCTTTAATTAAAGAATGGATGAAATCTGTACAGCAAATATATTCCTTTTAAACACTGAAACTATTTAATATTTGAGCCTCAACCAAGTGTATTTTTCACTTGGATGCTGTCTGCTATTACAGTTAGATAAAACCAGCAGTAATCTCGGTTTCTTCACAGTATGTGTTCATAAGAGATAAAATTTATGTATTACTGGAAAATATTGCAAGTAGGAAATCTATTGAGTTGTCAGTACAATAAACATACGGAGCATCAAATCTGAGGCTTTTGGCAATTACATATGAAATTAATGTGGCAGAACTCAGTGCAAGGCCTCATTGGAGACTGAGGTGCTAGTTATCTTCAATGCAGTTGATGGCAGGCACTCTTATTTTCTCATGGATTTCTCCCCCACGCTTGCCAGCACAAATACCCATGTTAGGATAACCAGGCTGTGGTTGGGATGACTGGTACACCATGCGGGAGATAGGGGATGAGCTCCCATTACACCTTTGGGGTTCACATTCGTGGGGATGACAGCTGCTTCTTGCAATGGTCTCATACCTTTTTGGAGGTAGCAGTTGTATACTAAGAAGCTCACCACAGAGTTTCAAGGTGAGGCAAACCTGCACTGAAGCCTCATTTCACGTCCTACTGATGTAAAACTACAAGATCTTTTGTTAAAGGTAGCTACTGGCTGCAGGTGTAACCGTCTATAGCAATGATGGGAGGAAAGAGCAGATTATGTGCATGGTTAATTTGGGCAGATGCCTTCTTCAGTCAAAACATGCCTATATATGCCCACATGTTCATGGTCTGGTATGCCCAGCAATACAAAGTCAGTGTATTGCACATCAGCAGGCACCCAGATTGCATCTTCTTATGCTGGATGCGCAGTATAAAACAGGTCCTGAGAATCTAACAAAGGTGTTGGGAAAAGAACAACAGGTAACTAAACATAGAACATGGTAGAATGCAGGAGGGTGTGAACTAGTTCTCAGATCTTCCACCAAGTTCACACTTCCTGTGGCTGCAGACATTACATATGTATTCTGCATTGCTCCACAGCAAAGCAAGTGAACAAGCAAGCAGGGCAGATGCCCCACACAATGCCAAGCCAGCCTTGCTTTCAGGCTGGTCTCTTGAAGAGCTAATGATTGCAAAGTGCTGTAATCCACTGAATGCACTGTAGAACAGAACAAATTAATATTACTGATGTGAAGCAATAAAGCATCTTTTTGCTTTTCTGCTCTTTCAGGATACATCCCTGAGGGACAGGATGACAGGGCCCTTATTAAACTGGCAGCATGCATGTTGAGATGAGAAATTACACATTTGATTCGAGCATTTGTATAAAGAAAACAGCAATCTTTGAGAGGTCCTCAGACATAGGAGAGAAAGGGGGCAGTTTCTGATGTTATTACAGATGGGCCATTCATATTAAATGAAATAAAAAAGAAGAATGGAAGTTATCATTGCAATTCCATCTGACAGGATTTTCCTTTAGAGAAAATGATGTGGCTTGACACACTGTAACCTGACATAATGTGATGTGATGGTATAAATGAGAGGTACCATGGGTAGTTGTAATGTATAATTTGACACACGACCTGTGCTATGCGTGAGCTGGCAGACAGTGTTCTGTGAATCACTGAGTACCCAAATTGCTTTTGGTTGGCAAGCTTACCGTGTCATGGTGCACAAAAGGAAGCTAGCCATTGTTTGGGGGTGCAGTCATAGACTAAATACCTGTAGGCACACGGACACTCTTATTTTGAGCTTTGGGCTGATGCACAGGCACAGGTGCTGAACTGAGAAGTCACAAACCACAATCTCTGCTACTACGGTAGAGGTAGGAATAGAGCCACGTGGCTTTTGTTTTCTGCCATGAGCTTGTGGAGCACCAGGCTGCTCCGAGCATTGGGGTATGATGGAGTGCAAAGATTAACTTTGACTCGGTGAACCCAGGTCCCCACGCTCGGTGGTTCCAGCAGTCCCCAGTTCAATAGGAGTGTATTGTTGAAAGTCCATGAGTTTTCAGGTAAATACTGCCTTTTGACCAGGGAAAGAATTGGAGCAGTTGGGTGCTGTCATTTGTGCTTTTCCTGCCAGCTTTGGCATCGCTGA
Organism: Bolborhynchus lineola; assembly: GCA_025448015.1. Taxonomy (NCBI): domain Eukaryota; kingdom Metazoa; phylum Chordata; class Aves; order Psittaciformes; family Psittacidae; genus Bolborhynchus; species Bolborhynchus lineola. The sequence goes on from JAOEHX010039991.1 coordinate 11,358, forward strand.
GAATGGGACCAATCCTTTATTAATCTTAAAATTAGCCCAAAAGAGAAGTACAATAGCTATGAGCAGGAAAAGAAGAGAGGAGAGAAAAACTGTCTGCGTTCTGTGAAGCCCTTCTTCAGGCAGAAAGGGAGCTCAGCTGGATCAGACAGAATGTCCAATATACAATTTAGTGTATGAAGAATTTTTTTCTATCTTAAAATAGGAATTATTTTGATATAAAGATTCTGTAGACTTACAACCAAGCACCAAACCACTTAACATGTGCTCCAAAAGCGAAGAATGTTGCTGATGGGTGCAATGGTTTCAGCTAATGAGCAGGAAGCATAGTGTGATTGTAAGAAGGGGAAGAGGGAGCATGCAAATAAATATGTTACAGGATGAATCTATTGGGAAAGAGGTGTGCTCAAGAGTTCTTCTGTAGTCTTCAACACTGATAGTGCTCCAAGCTGGGTCCAAGCATGTGAGCATTATCTGCTTGCTTAAATGGGGAGACAATCTGGGTCCATCTGGGTTTATCAATTCTGATTCAGGGATGGTAATTTCACTTCATTTCTGGTGTTCTCTGATGCCCTGGGATTGAGAATAGTGCAAGAGGGGAAAAAAAAACAAACCCAAACAATGATTTTCCATCTTCCATGTTACAGCATTAGGTCAAATGGGCCCTAAAGAAACACGATTTGAGATGCAAAGACTGTTGCTCTGAGGGAGGCATCTTGAGTTGTACATGAGGCTGAATTTAGCTGACTGAGCAAAGTCTTTCATGGACCTCCTGCAGCTCTAGCAGCATGGAACTGAGTAGTATGCATAGGTTAATGAGCACAGGTTCTGTGATGTGAGAAGGGGCTTGTGATCTTAGGGCCATCTTAGTCTTGGGTATTGTGCTGTGCCCTGGCACAACACTGGTCAGATGTGATTGATCTCAGCTTAAAGCCAGAGAATTCTCTGTACGGGAAGAAACACCATTTCTGGGAGGATTTGGGGGATCTCACGTACCTGTGATGTCTGCATCGAAAGGCAAAAATCTCTTCATGGCTGGCATCTAAACTTTAAAGTGTTCCCGTTGTGCCTTTCTCAGTCTTCCTCTAGTAGCAGGCACTGATTTGTGCAGCAGGTATGTAGTGTCTTCTGACATCTTCTCCCCTCTGTGCATGGTGAATTACACAGTCCTGCTGTGTAGGTGTAGTCACAGAGGGATTGCTGAGCTGGTTGCAGCCTGTGCATCGCTGGATCTTTCTGTAGCTTATGTAGCCCACATGGATTTGCTGTGCCAATATCCATGCAGGGTTTCTATGCTGGATTGCACAAGAGCTAATCATTATTGTTACACCAAGTATATAAGTGATGGGCTTTTTTGCTGCTTCTGTGCAAAGCACTTAAACAAAAACCACACAAATCTCTCCCTCTGCTTTCTTCTTCAGAAATGTGTCTGGCTGCTCTACAAATGTAGTTTGATTCATATGTGCATTTGTCTGATTCTCTGGGGAATAAGTGCATTGTTTTTAAACTTGTAATTATGAAGCTTCATAATTGAATACAACAATGATTATTTCAATAGAAATATTTTCAAAGCCCACAAAGTGTAACAGAAATTACAATGTTTGTTTCCTCACTGCATTGTCCGGTGCCGAGTGTTGGATTTCAGCCCATCCTGCGACGTTCTGCATTCCTCATGCAGACTATGGCAGCGGCTGTGTGCAGGCAGAGCTATGGCAAACCAGAAGCAGACTAAGTCTAAGCCACCTAAGTTTTGGTAGGTGCAGACTGCCGCAGTTGTGGGGGTTTAGTGGCCAATCTACATGCTCATAAGTTTTGATGATGCTCAGTTGGCCCTGGGTTCATGAAAGTAATTGGGTCCAATGGGAGAGAGTATTTTCAACATCTTTCTCCCTCTCAGCCCTGTTTTTTAGCTCTTGTTAGGGATGAGGTATATTTGATTTCTGAGGCAAATGGATGAACCCCTGGTTTTGTGCTTGCTTATGCTACACTTGGCATAGCACCTTCCATCATTTCCACCTTTTATTGCTTTGACTCTGTTAACCTCTGGCAAAACCAGAAACTAATAAGATCTGGTGCCTTTGCCCAACTGGTTGCTGTGCTGTCGGAGCACTGCACACACAGAGGCCGGGCTCCTGCTGAGAGGAGCACTCTGCCAAGGATCCATCAGAGGATCTGGACAGAGACTGGATGCAGCATGGGCAAAAATTATGGCAGAATCAGAAGGAAAGCTGCTTTGTTTTGGACTGGTTTGAAGAGCAATCGTAGTTGATCCAGAGAAACTGTTCTTCCTCCAGAGCTAAGACAAAGGTCCTGGGGGTGTGCAGGCATCCTCACCTCCAGGTAACACCCAGCAAAATTGGTCCTGACAAAGGGTAAATGCATTCAGTGCTGGGCTTGTGGGGAGAAATGCAAGTGTCACTTCGTCAAATCAGCTCAAAACCAGCAAAAGGTTTTGGTGAGGAGTATGTTAGAAATGTTAAAATGGCTGATTTATAAAGCTGAATTAAGTCATTTCCCATTTCCTTCTCCTGTGGGTTGTGCGTGGCTTTGACAGAGGATTATCTGATTTTGCATGGACAGTGAGTACATACCCACCTGCAGTGGGTGACTGAGTTTGGGTAGGTTTCCACTTGTTTGCCATGATGGCTATTCAGGATTTAGGTATTTAGAATTAGACTCATGTGGAATTGAAAGCTGCCTAGAAAGGCTGAAGTCTGAGTTGTATGCCAGGTACATCGGTGTAACGTATGAAGGAAACATTAAGAGAAGGGATGAGAGCTGACACTGCCATTATCCCATTCTGGGAAGGAGGTATCTTTTTAACCTCCAACAGGAAACCCTGAAAGAGAAAAATAAGCAACATACCAAAGTGAAAATGTTTACAATGTGGTTTTCCTGTAAGTTCATTTGGTACCAAAGTGTCAACATCAGGACCTGTTGACAGTAAGTTTTCGAGGCTTTACAACAAGAGCATTAAGTGAAGTTGAACTTTTGTCTTATGCTGTCCTTGACTTTGATATAATGTAGCAGGGGAAAGAAGTAATACCGTGTTTTGTAGTCATTAAAGTAATTGTTTATATTGTTCTTTAGGAAGATTGCAAAATATCAGTGTAATAAAACAGTTATGCTTTTTTAAAGTTCAAGCTGATGTTATCTATTATAACTTGTATAATCTGAGAGAGAAGCAAGAGATGCTGAAAGCTCATTCTTTGTCTTCATGTTACCTACAAAGCTTCTTTGTTTCAGATATTACCAGTCTGCACTTTCATTGTGTTCTCAGCCCTATTCTGCAAAGCTCTATACAGGTTTAAAAGATAGCTCCCTGGATTCCTTTGTGTAATCATATTGCATGCATACTGCACCATTTTCTCCTTCTAGTAACTCACTGAGATGGAGAGCGGGATTCAGCTCCCATGGAAGTGAACAGCCCAACTCAGCTCCGAGCATGTACCACGAGTGGTCTGACGGAGGAGTCAGCTGGGGATGAGAACGGCAGCAGAGCTTCAGCTTCTCTTTAACTGACCAGAGAAGCTCAGCCAGATCTGCAGGGGTCAGCAGGAGAGTCTGGGGGTAAGGATTCTGCTCTACTGTGGAAACTGCGTGTTCTTCCCATGTGGGTGTAAAAGGCACAGGATAGAAGGAATTCAACTTGCTCCGTTAAAAAGCTTACAGCAAGGATTTGTTTCAGTCAAGTCAGAGTGCCTTTGGGAAAAATAGGTGCCCAAATGGTGTGAAACACACTGGAGAAGCTCATGTCAACGGAAGAGATTTTGTCCATGGGGTTTTTTGTTTGTCTTTCTTTTTTTCCCTCCCAATGGAAATGAATATGTATAAAGCCCATTAATCCTTGCTTAATGGTGTAAAAAGATGCAAAGTCTTTCCTGTTAAGTATTCATGAACACTGACACTGAAGAAAGGAAAAAAGCTTGCTTGCCAGTGCACTGTATTTTGTGTCGAATCAAAAGATGTAACACCACGAGAAACCGAGTAAGGGCTGTTGTGGCTGTTGCCTACTTGCTATGCTCTCTGAGGCAGAGCTGCTGTGGCATGGGCTCTCCTTATCCACCAAATCTTCTGGTTTGATGTAGCACATTGCTGGGTGGCATATGAGCATATCACGTATGGGCAGCATATCACAGCTGATAGGCAGGCACATCAGCTGCTTCCAGAGTCCAAACATGACTATGCCCTGCCAATGTCAGTGACATCAAATTGAACCTCAGTTCAGTATACACATAGTCTTTATACCTCTGGCTTTCTGAATGCCTTCTAGAGGTTGGATATTGTTTTTTCACTTCTGGTATTTTAAGGGCGATATAGAGAGGGTAAGTGATTCACGTCAGGTTAAGTCTTGAAGCTAGGAGAAGAATTTAGTTATTTCACTAAATCTCCCTCATCTACGAAACCTCATTCTTCCATAAAACATGAACCAAGAAAGGCATTACTTTATTTTTTGTCTCAAAGTAATGAATTCACATTTAGTGAGGGGGAAATATCAAAATCTGTCTTTTGCAGCAGTTTGACTGACAGGCTTCTGCTGTGCTTTTATGAAGTCTTGTAACACCGATGTTTGATAAACTAGTGTGGATGTGCGTATACATATACACACACACATCGCTTTCTCTACATGCAGATTTCCTGCACGTGGAGTTCTGTTCTGTAAGGAACCAAACAACTGAAACCCTTAAACAATGCTGAGGGATCCCTATCACTCCCCAGGAGACATAATGTAATTGAATGTAAAACTGTTACAGTTGGTATAGATCAGACCTTCTGCATTGCGTTGGTGGCTGTTTCCTCATGATTTTGTGGGTTTGCTTCAAGTTGGCATGCAGAGTCCAAGACCAGGGCCATAAGTTGACTAAGATACCGCAACCACATTGGTGATGCTTGAGGAAACACCAGGATGGAGGCAGTTTGCATCCTGAGTCTCTTAGTACCCCAATAACATTTTTCTTAAAACCCCAGATCCTGGAGATGTGTGATTGTGACAACCTCAGCATTCAGAACATGACAGATTCTACCCTCAAAGCCATAGAAAAAACTTCAACAGTGCAAATGCCAGTGAGTTAAAGAACTGGGAGATGGATATAAGAAATCTTGTTTTGCTGTGGTAGAAGAATGTGATTCTCAATGCTAACACCGAGATGAACACCAGAAATACTTCCCTGGGATATGGCTGCTGATCCAACGTAAGCTATAGATGTTTTGTGGCGGGGTGGCCAACATCTCTCATGGAAGGGAGCAGAAAAGTCCTTTGAGAAACTGTACTGCAAACATTGGTAGGTGAAACTTGTACCTAAACCCTGTAAAATGAAAAGTCCTCCCTACAGTGTCATCATAGCTCACCAGTGCTAAAGCAGAACCCCAGCAGCTGGTGTATATGTATGTCTAAATATTGCAAGAAAGAAGACTTGGAATGGTTTCACAGTTTTCTTGTGCAGAAGGAGAAGCTTTTGTTCTCTTAAGGATCACTGTTTTCAGCTCGGCTTTTAATGGCTGCCACGAATATACACACCAAATCCCCACCCCTCATGGTCAAGGATAAAGCTGAATGATCGGAGTCTCTGTATCATAACTGTAGTTCAGGGAAACATTCAGGCTCTTGAAATAAAGGTGACAGGAGGGGGAGAGCACAGTCCTCCTGAAGTTCAGACCTGGCCAACTATGAGAGAGATGACTGTCAGCTTTATGCATTCTCTCTCTTTCCATCTTGCTGCCTGAAACGATGCACGCTTTGTCTGCAGGGTTCTTCCTAGCACAGTGAGCCCATTTCATTCAGTGCCTGCTGACTGATGGCTGCCACCCCTGAGCTTCCTTAAACGTGTCACAGAGTGGCTGGCGGTGGTCTGATGGCACCCAGTTGACAAGAGAGAGTTTAGGGTCTCATTTTCTGTCCCAGGAATAAACTGGGATTATTGAACTACCATTCCCCCCCACCTCGAGGTAGTGGTTTTGTTCATGGGCATCAGGAGAAAAGACAAAGCAAGCTTAACTAGATTAAGGGATTTCCTCTTATTCCCAGCTCTTATTTTCATTTGTTCTTGTTGTTTCCCCCCCTGCAGTGCCTGAAACTGCTTTACCTTATAGTTAACCTTTGAAAGAGAAATACAGGAATGTGAATCCTTTTTTCCTGCTCTGATGGGAGCCTGGAAATGCAAGGTTGCAGAAAGTAGAGGGAAATAGGGGTGTTAAGGGCAGCTGCCACTTATGGAGGAGTCTGCCTTGTAGGTTGCAGGCGCAGAGGGTGCACAGCTATGAGTAGGGTGTGGAAAGACTCATTTTGAAGTGTGTCAGGATGGCACTGGCATTGCCACAGCTCAGCCTCCCTGGACAGAACCAGTCTGCTGGATGATGAGCTGCTGGAGAGGAAGACAGTGGGAAAATGCACGTAAGGAAGTAACTGCCTTTCTTCAGTTGGTTTGTCAGGGTATGAAAGATGCTCTTTAGGCTTCCTTCTGTGTCTGAGACAGCTGAGAGCTACCTGTCCTGTTGGGAATGCCGCTCCGGTTTTTGGTCTTGGAGGGTTAGTTGTCTTTGAAGGAAATAAGAGAACTGTGAGACTAAATAAAACTGAGGGAGGAGGAGTACTCTGTGTCCTAATAGTTACGGTATTTGCCTGGGAATTCTGGGGTTCTGCTCCCTCAAAACATAAACTATTTAATCTTATGATTGGTTTGTATGAAATGCAAGCTTGACATTTCATGCTATAGTGCAGGTAATCATGGGAGGGCTGAACAGGGGCCTTTGGTCACCCAGACCTGCAATTTTGATGGAATATTCTCTACCTAAGTCTTGCTTTACAACCATAAATCCTATACTAAGCCTGACGCCAGGTAATTTTTCTAGGCTGGAGAGAGATATATTTGTTAAGACACTTGCATGTGTGTGTAGTTTAAAGTATAAAAGTTAAAAAGCTGGATTTTTCAGTCATTTGAAAGAGAAGAACACTGCTTCCCCATTCCTGGAGGCTGTGAAAAACCAGTGTGGAATGCTGAGATCTGCCCAGAATTCCCTGCACGTAGCCGAACCCCGCTTGCTTGGAGGCAACATCCATCTCTTGGGTGGAACAAAAGGGAAAGAAAAGGAGCCCTATTTATCCTGCTGTCAAAGAGTAAAAGTCAAGTCAGAAGAAAGTGCCTGTGGTCACCACCCGTGGAAAAAGTGACTGAAATGACTGCCACAGATGTGGTCCCCTAAGCGTGTCTGGGTATCCAGCCTGGAGGTAGTTCAACATGTCCACCTGGTGGGCAGTCCCCACGCACACCAGACCGAAGAGGAACTGTGGGACTTGTGTTCCCACATCATTCCTGGGCTTTGGGGAACCTGGAGCTCTGCATCCTTTTTCAGGCACCGAAACTGACATTTTGCTTTGTGAAAGACAGCAGTTATCCTCTGAAAACATTGACTCCTCTACTCCTTTTCCTCCTGCTCATAATGTCGGGGAAGTCCATCCAGGCCGATATTCATTGCCTCCTGCAACATCAAATAGTTACCTGTATTCTGTAACAAAGCATTCATGATATCAGCAGTCAGGTGCTTCCTGATTTAAGCAATTTCCAGTGGGTTTGAGGTAACTGTTCTGTGGGGCAGGATTAGGCCCGGCTGGGGCTGGATTTCAGGTTTCCAGCCTTCCAAGGGTACCTAATGAAACAGCATTGTGAAACTCAAGATGAGGCTGTTCCCTTAAAAGAGCTCTATTAAAGAATATTATCCTGCACATGGCAGGGTGGAGTGCCACAAATCATGGTCTTCCACTGTGGAAATAGATAGTAAACCAATAGGAACTGAAGCAGCTTCGCTGTCTGCTAAAGCTTTGCAGGTTTCACCTATCTTCCCACCTCTGTTGGACGCAGCAATTAAAAAGTCATGAAACTGTTCAGACACAGAAAATTAAATAGGGCTTTGAAGATGTCACTGTAAGAGTCTGTCAGTTGGCATCTAACAAAACAAAAGGAAAAGGAGGGTGACCCTTTGGTATTTGGCTGCAGAGCAGGCTGAAGGCTTTTAGGGTGTGTGTCAGCATCCTGGAACGAAGTACCTCCATATCTGTGCACCTTCCCTCTGTGTTTAACCCTTTGCCTGCTGCAAATGCTGCCAAGCATTTCGCACACTGCTGCAGTGCAGGTTCCCAGTTCTCTCTTTCTGTGAACTGATGAGCGTAGATAAAGGCTGGTGGGGCTTTGGGGCACTGGCAACAACTTTCATCGGCATGATGAAACCATGGTTTCATCATGGTTTCATCACACACCATCATACACCATCATGGCATCATTGTGTCTTCATCAGGTATCATCATGCCTTATCATGGCATCATCATGCTTAGTAATGGATTTATATTTCATCAGCAGACCCGTGGCTCTAGCTACTGACCTGCTGCTTATTCTTTGCAGTATTCACTCGAAGGGAAAAGGATTTGTGTGAGTCACTGTGATTCATTGCTTTCAGAACTGAAATGAAAGCCCTGTGTTGTGTTCTCTCTCCACTTCTATTCCACCCTTTCCTCTGCCGCTGGGCAATGGGGCTGAAGAGTGGGTTGCAGGGCATGTTTGTGTTCACAAGTGCTGCAGAGACATCCTTCCTCCTCGGGACCTTACAGTGGGCTTGACTCAACACGTGTGCGCCTGCACTAAGCACTAACCCTGAACTGCTGTGCTGGCATCACCTTTAGTGACCCCCATGTGCCCAGGCCCCCTCTGAGCCCCACGTTCACAGCTGCTTTGCCCCTTTTGCCCTCGGTGGGAGGCGTGCCCGGGTCCGACAAGGCTATAGATGGGTTAAATTGACCCCAGCTGTGTCCCACCGAGTCCTATTCCTAATGGTCAGGCTGGGACTGGTGTGAACACACCCCTGCTCGCCACAGGCTAAGTTAATTGCCCTAATTTCGGCTCCTAATTGGTGGCTCCTGGGCTCCAGGGTGTCTGCAGGAGCTCTTTTGTCCACCCTCAGCAGCACCAGGTTTCAGCCAGAACACATCTCTTGGTTTTATGGATCTCCTTTGGGAACCTGTGGTTAAAGGATGACTGAGCTGCCCCAGATTCCCGCAGAACTTTGTAAGTAGCCTCTCTGTGTGGTGGGTCTGCAGAGCTGGGTGAAGAGCTGAGGTGGGGAGAGGGGAAGGGGCTTGATTTCACAGTGTTTTCTCCTGGGGGGTAGCAACTGAATTAACTTCTAATGCAAAGATGAACAAAGGATGCAGCTGCCAGGTAATGCCATCCAAGCAATGCTCTTTTCCCTCTCCTATGGTGGTTTCTTTCTGCCATGCCTGGTGTGAGCTGCTCTGATCCAGGCTCATTCTGGCACAGTCTGGAATTGTATTTCCAGGGCACAAAAGCAGAAGATGTTTGTGTTGATGGACAAAAAGCCTCATTTGTAGACGTGTTTCAAGTTACCTCCTTGTTGCTTTCCAGTGCTTGCCTATTGTTTCTTGCTTCCGAGATCTTTGTTGCTGTTTCAAGCTTTTCTGCAGTGTGGACTCTGATCTTGTTTTGTTTGCTCTCAGTGTTTTTGTAACCCAAGCAGAAGCAAACGGTGGTTGGAAAACAGTGAGTTTGAACCTCTCAGTGATTGCTCCTTGCTGCTGGAAATTCAGAGCATAGTTTTTCCTGTAATTGGGAATACCGCTGATTCTGGTACCATCTATGAGAAAGAATAGACCGTTTTTAAAGGAGTTTTTTATCTGTGAAAACCCTACAGTATTAATTGAAAGCGAAGCAATTTCAGCTTGCAGCTTGGTGATTGTCACTGCTCTGTTCTTAATTCTGAGAGCCTAAAATGAGACCCCTAAATCCAGACCTGCACCTTTACACAGTCTAGCCTGAGTGTATTTGGGTGGATGACATTGGAACACTAAAGGCTTTTATTTCAGCTGTATTGCATTTAATTTTTCTGACTGTGGTACTGCTAAGGAGGTTCCTGAATAGGGATGTAGAAACTTCTCAGTAAGCACCTCCTATCTCTGAATGGATCTGTTGGTTATTTCCATGTTGGCTAAGAAAACTACAATGCTGCAGGCTGGGGTTAGCTGTGAGGTCTGAAACGTGTAGGTCCTCTAGTCCATGCCCTTCTTGCTGAGGGATCAGAAAACAAACAGCTACGAACCAGGTCTCCATCTCTTCCTGAGTTCTGTCAAAAGAAAGGGGGTTTGTGGAACGTTTGCATTTAACAAACTGCAGTTTTATGCCATGGGATAGAGATCAGGTGGAAAACTTGTCCTATCTGAGTTTTGATCTTGCTTGCACCTGACTTGGGACCAGTTTGCTCCTTGCATCACCAGCCAGAGCCTGCAAGCTTGCCTTTGCCTGAGAAGCAATCACAGCAACATGCCTTTTACTCATTAGGCCTTATTAGTTTGAGCTTCATGCTATATTGACTACAAACATGCAGGTTCTTGCTGCCTTGGAAAGTAGACAAATCTCTCTTCATGTTAGTCGAGGTGCCCATTTGCTTTATACTTTACCTGTGCTATCCTGCACAGCTGTGTGTTTGTGTGGAGTGCAGATGATTGTGACTTGCTGTGTGTATGGGAATAGGTGCAACCACGTTGAAGTTTTCGATCTTCAATGGGGGAGATTTATGTTGGATGTAAGGAAGAAGTCCATATATCTGGACACAGGTTGCCCAAAGAAGTTGTGGCTGCCCCATCACTGTCAGTGTTCAAGGCCAGGCTTGGAGCAACCTGTTCAAGTGGAAGGTGTGCCTGCCTGTGGCAGGGGGTTGGAGCTGGATGAGCTTTAAGGTCCCTTCGAAGCCAAACCAGTGTGGGATTCTGTGATTCTATGATCGCCTGCTTCCACAGGCCAAAAATGGGATGCAATTCGTAATTTATTACTCTCTTTTGATTTCTGCTCATTTAAAGAGGAGTATTTCACAGCAAATGTTCATATGCTTCCTTAAAGAACTGGTAATTTGCATCTGCATACTTAAATCCGTTTTGAACACTTTTTTTAATCTGTGAGTGATAGTTTCTTATTTAATCAGCTAATTTGCAACAAATAGCCTGGAAACAAGATATAATGCACTGGACTTTGCTTTATAGCAGGTTCTCCCTAAAATGAGACTAGCAGCAAGAATGTATGTAAATCCCTTCCCCATCATCGCTGTTTGTGCTATATTCTCTTTTTGTTGCTTAATGTTTGTTTGTATGGGATTGTGTGAAGATAAACAGCTTCAGTTTCGGTGGGAAGATTGCCAGGGTCTTGTAAAAGCTCCACATTTCTAGCGGGTCATTGAACTAAGCGTGGGTTTTGTTTTGTGTCAGTAGTTAAGTACCTTTGGGTCGCTGTTGGAGGCTTTCAAAGCCCCGAGGTCCATTGGGTGTTCTTTTGTAGTATGAAGACTGGTAATCTGGACCCAAGTTGTCCTGGGCTTCAGTTCTTTGTCTTGATAGAAGCACACAACAGCTGCTGCTGATGTGTGCCTAAAGAGGAATATATGAGACCCCCCAAAACCAAACACCCACAACCCAAAACAAACCCAAAAGCAGCATATTTTCGGTGTTTTCCCCCCAGACTTGCTGATTTTTGCAGACTTTTTTTAATGCTGACCTATTGAAGTCAAATCTCTGAGCATCCATCTTGATATCTCTGGGATTTCTTTAGGAACATTGGAAGTGGTCCCTCAACAGCTCGTCAAAGAACTGTTAACTTTGTTCTGTGACCCAGCAAAGGACCTCTTCCATTCTCACACAGGTTTGTCATCTTTCCAGTACTGACGAAAGCAACACCAGAAAAGCTTCTATTTTTTGGGAAAGCAGATGGACATTTTCTTTCTTGGAAAGTTGAGGGTTTTCTGTTGGAAAACATGCCATCCTCCAGCTGTGCTAGAACTCTTTCTGTGCAAGAGCAAAGGAGGGCAGGTAAAATCGCCTCAGGATCTGAAATGAAGGTTTTTCTTGAAGACAGTTCAGTAGTCAGTCAGAATTATCAACTGCTTAAATTTCCAGTTGTAAAAGGAGGGGAGGAAAAACTGGAATCCACCTCTTCCAAAGTTAATTGGGACAGGTTTATACTGATGGTCAAACCCGTGTCCTGTTGTCATTCCTGTGACCAATGGAAAAACCCAAATTTTGCTCTTTCCACCTGGGTTCAGTGTTTCCTCCTTGTCCTTGGGAACTCAGCTTTCATTTGGTAGAAGAAAAAGTTTTGCAGCTGTTAGGAAACCAGCTCTCCAGAGACAGAGATTGCCAAAACCAAACTAATTATCATAGAAACATGGTTTTTCTACGGGACTTTTGGGTGTGAGAATTGACCAGCTCTTGGCATTTGGGCCTTTGGTCATAGCAATTTTCTGTGTATATATAAAATAGTATTTTGTGGAACAAGGGAATAGCCTGTCCTGAAGCCACTTCAAGCAAGGTGTGGTTTCTAATTGTCACCTAATTATGTTGAGCATTTTTGTGCTGTTAAACAGAAATTAAATGTTAAGAATTTGAAGTATGTGCTCTTTGTGCAATATCTCTGCTATTTTAACAAAAATGGTTGGAGAAACAGCTTTTTGGGGTGCCATGTAGAAGAAAGGAAACCCCAAGATATATTGCTAGTGTTAAAAAACTATTAATCTACAGCATCATTCTACTCTACGTTGAATTTTCTATGGAGTTCAGCTGTGGTATAATTTTTCATGGCAAATTCATCCCATCAACATAAAGACTAGCTGTCAGAAAAATAGTGTGATCTATAACCTTATATTTAGGGTCATTGTATCTCTGGATAGTCTATCTTCTTCCAACTGGGTGTGGTGGATAATAGAATCTGAGTGTCATGGGCTTTGGGGGCATGTTTCCACCAGTCTTTGCATCTGCAGGATTTCCATGGTATCTAATGCACTGTACTGTGCTGCCTGTGTGTTACCCAGCACTTCTTTCCAGGAAATCCTATGCAAAGACATCTTTCTGGTTTATCTTTGGCATGGTGGGACAGCATAACTTTGTTTCTGCAAGTGTCAAGCTTTTTTCTCTCGGGTATAGCCTGACGGAGCTACAGTGGCAGTGTCACACAAGATAAATCTGGCAATATGTGAAGTACCTTTTGGAGAACAGGGGAGGAGGAAACCTGTCACTAACCAGGCTTTGTGATTTTTCTTTCTAGCATTTTAATTAAGAAAGGCCAGCAAAAGTTGTCCTGGTGAATTGGTGAAGGGATGTTGGTTTAGAATATGAAGTATTGCCTTTGGTTCTACCTTGGTAGATTGTCTAAACAAAACCAAATTCTTTTGCCTCTCCATCCCTTTCCCCATTTCATGCTGGTGCTTATTACTGTGGGCTCTGCTGTAAACTGGGCTGCTTGGGGCTGCTTGGTTTGCATGGTGCTTAGCACAACAGATGAGTGCTGGTAGGAGCTGGATGGCTCCATGTTAGGCATAAAACTTTCCAGGCAACCAGCTCTTCCCAATTCGTGTTCTTAAAGACA
>JAOEHX010039991.1:24863-40637 GCA_025448015.1 Bolborhynchus lineola
TTTGTGATTTTTCTTTCTAGCATTTTAATTAAGAAAGGCCAGCAAAAGTTGTCCTGGTGAATTGGTGAAGGGATGTTAGTTTAGAATATGAAGTATTGCCTTTGGTTCTACCTTGGTCGATTGTCTAAACAAAACCAAATTCTTTTGCCTCTCCATCCATTTCCCCATTTCATGGTGCTTATTACTGTGGGCTCTGCTGTAAACTGGGCTGCTTGGTTTGCATGGTGCTTAGCACAACAGATGAGTGCTGATAGGAGCTGGATGGCTCCATGTTAGGCATAAAACTTTCCAGGCAACCAGCTCTTCCCAATTCGTGTTCTTAAAGACAGATAAATGGGTTAAAAATGTTGTTTATGGGAGCTTACTATAGCGCATGCAGGGGAATAAGCCATGCTATGTGATGAAGCTTTGTGACTATCCCATTGCAATCAAGTGTTAGTTCATTAAAAAGGCACCTATTTGGAAACTTCCTCTGGGCTCAAAACACTATTCTGACTTCACAATTTATTGCCAACACAGGTTGTGTAAATGCAGCCCTTTGACACAAAACAGACCTGAAATGCATTAAACTCCTTGAAGCTGGAGATCTCAGTGTGTCAGTTACCCACTGCATATATTGTGCTGAAAAAAAGTCCACCACCTGCCATAGAAAGATTAAATCAACCTGGTTTTCTTCTAATAACATTCTTCAGTCAGCCTCCTATTCAGCAGACAATGCTGTTGCTGACATTACTGAGCTGCAATAAATACTAAATAATGACCTTTTTCTTGCAGCAGAGGAAGGTTTTTACTTGTACTATTTATAGACCTTAATAAGGCCTTGAATGTTGTGACTCATAAAATTCTTGTCAAATGATTTCTTTTAAGAGACAGGTAGTGGTCTGGCTGTTCAGGAATGGTTGATAGCAGCAGGTTAGCTGTGTCTACTAGTTTAGTTAGTGCTGAGCAGCTTAATTTATGGGCATAAACTGGGCTGTGCTTTTCAACTTAACTCATATTAAATCTTTGGCTGGGAAATTATTTGCTAAGGGATTTTGCTCCCCCTAGACCCTTTATTATGTGTATAATTCTAATGACTCCTGATTTATGAAAGGCAGTCCTAGAAAAAGAAATGAATTGGCTTGGCATGTGCAAAAATGTATCTTGCTGTGTAGGTGCAACACTATTGAGCGTCCTTGTTTTCAGGACTCTTCTTTGTGACATTACATCAAGTTCCATTATGTGTTAATTTCTAATTCTAGGTTGCTTGGTATTTCTCTTGGAGTCACATGCACTATCCTAGTTAAAAAAATTAATATGCTTTTCTGCATAGATCCAGGAAAATTTGCCATTTATTATTCCAGCCTTCATTTGACCTCATTATTTCTACCAGCTCTTGTATTCTGCTTTTGAGCTCGAGAGCTTCCAACTTCTATAATGACTGCAGTAACAGACTACAGTCTTGGTTTCTTGAAGTAATCCTAAAAAGTTGCATTAGCAGACAGGCATCTTTGTGACTTTGGATTCCAACATCTTAATGCATTTTCTACTGTAATTCTAAACCCATAATCTTTTGTGTCTCTATGTGTAAAGAGTAGCAGTAAGCACTGACACGGAGTACTTCACATTCTCAAAGCGCTTTGTGTTTGTTGGCTAATTAATATTCACAATACTCTTGGGAGATTTGTGTATTTAATTATCCTCAGTTTGTAAGCTCTGGGAATATCAAACAGTGGTACATGGGACCCAACAAGCCTTTATTTTTTAGTTGCTTGTCCCAGTACCAAACAGCTGATTTCCTTCATGAGGTGTCAGAAGGTGCATAAGTGGAAAGAGAAGTGACCTTCAACCAAATCAAGCTCTGCCTTAGCGTCTAGCTTGCTCCCTGAAGCAGAAAGCTTCATTTTTTTTCAGCTGTAAGCATCCTTCAGCCATGAACATCCTTGCTTTTATTCCATGGCACCAACACCAGTGAAATTTGACCCCGAGAAGAGGCTAACAGAACTTCATTGGTCCCTTTCTCTTGAAAGATGTTGCCAGATTTTTCCTCTCCTCCGATATATAAGCTTTGCTTAGGAACATGTTGCAGCGAGTGACAAATGCACGGACTAAAATAACGTTTATAATAATATTTTGTAAGAAATTAAACCCTGACATTTCCGTAGCATTTGTTTTGTGTCCTTTCCCAATCGATCGTGTCTTTTGAAATGAAAGAAGAAAGCAGGGTAAGGACTCATTCATAGACACACCACCCATTCCCTTGGCTTTTTGGAAGATCGATATGTTGTGTTAGAAAGACAGGGGGATAAACTTATGCTCCTGGAAAAGTGTGCTGTAAATGGAGGGCAAAGGTGGCTGATCTGCTTGGCTCCTTCTCAGCTGTACTGTATTTAATGGTTTCATGAGCATCCTTGTTAACAAGTGGTCAGCTTCTGATAGTGATCCCTGACTATTCTCTGCCTTCTAATAGAGGAAAGGCTATATTTTATGAGTGTTAATGCGACTATAGATTGAGTAATTAGGCTGACTTGGCTCCTGTGCAATGAAATGAGTCCCCTGGCTTGCCACCCTGTCTAGCTCCATCTTTCTAGACCATCTCCTGATTTGGCTACGGAATAGGTAACTGGTTGTGTTGCAGTCAGATATCCTCCACTTGCAAGGAGAAAGTGAACCAATCTTTCTTGCTCCTGTGAAATAGCTTATGCTTGCTGGCTTTAAGCACTGCAGTTCTGTGGCAACACTACCAGCTATTCCCTGGCTTTCTCCAGTGTTGAGTTGCTTTGGTGCTTCTAAGGCAGGAAGCTGCTCTTGCCCAGTAACCCAGGTGCCAGTGTTTACCCACGAAAGCATTTGCTGATACCATGGCAAATTGGGTGCTGCTATGGGGTTCAAGGCTGTGGTCCCTATCTAATGCAGAACTGCCCCTTGTCTTCAGTCAGTGCAGACTGAAAAGTGTTGTTAATAACGTCCACATGTTTCAGCTTTTTTCTGTAGTCTCCAGGATGGTTTTAGGCACTCACTACTATTAAAGCAATATGGGTTTTTTTTCCCCATGTGGATGAATGGATTTGGTTCCCAACAGTTGTGTGAATTGTAGCTTCCATGGAAAATGGTACTTTCAGGGTATTTGAATGAAGCCCTTTCCAGGAATATTTTTTTTCCACCCAAAGTGAAGATGAGAAAGAGGCAGAGTAGACAGCAGTCCATTCATTTGACAGACTGGGAGGAAAAGAGAAAGCTATGCATAACCTTCTGGATAATGTCCCATCAGGGCCAGGTATGATGGCTTTTTCATTTTCTCCCTGACACCTCTGGTACTGTGCCCTTTGTCTCTTTTGTAGCTGTGTCACTCGGTCTGTAAGCAAAGGGAAGACTGAGTGTGGCCCAAGCTCAGTAGGGTGCTCTATATGGTGCTACAGGGGGAAAGTACTACCAGAGCTGGAGGAGAGGGTGGTTGGTACAGTTACTTTGGGAGTGTCTGAAGGAGATAACAAGATACTGTGTGGAAAGAAGCCATAAGGCTGGAGGGAGGCTATTACTGGAGATTCTCACGGACTGGCTTTGACATTGATCCTATTTATTATTTTCACTAATTACCCAAAACTAGAATAAACACAAGAATGTGCTAATGATATTTGCTAACAGCTTGAAGTTGGAACTGCATGAGAGTAGACCATCCTACAGGATTGACTTGTGCGATGAGTTGGAAAGAAATAACTACTAGAATCATGTGAAGTTCCTTGCTTGGAGGGAAAATAGTAAGCATTCCTGGAATTCCTCATTCATTGAGGGAACAGAAGGTTTGAGGATGGGTCAGCTGTCTTGTAGTCAGAGGGTGGTTGTGCACCTGGTCTCAGGTGTAGAGGTCTGGTCCTTCCACCACTGGGGGGAGACAAGGACCAAGGAGAACAAACACAAGTAGCTGTCAGATGATTCCCAAATCCATGGGTAAGAGCTCAAGCAAGTCTCACCCTTGCATTGTAGAGGATATTACGTTGGATAGAGCTCCTGCCTTCAGTTGCACCATGTAGAGATGGACAGGGTACAAGAGAGTGAATGTTGTGTGGGAAGATGCATGAGGTATGCACTGAGCTGCTTTTTTATTCAGGTCATGTGTGGCTTTGAGGTAGGTAGGTTAAGAAAAACAAAACCAAAAAGCGAGCACAAACCAAACCCAACTAATTAGGAAATGCAATTGTCTTGAATCAAAATAGTCCTGAGGATGGTGATGGAAGCACCTCTTAAATACCTGTTCTTTGTGTACCCTGCAAAACTGCAATCGGTTTATTGCACAAGTATTTCTTAATTGCAGTGGAGTTGTTCTGTATTAATTGTTCTGTACTGCTGTCACAGAGTTAGGTCAGCTAAGAGACCAGTTTCTGTTTACATCTTTGTAACAGAGAAATAATGAAACTCCAGGCAAGCCAAACAGGCTCCGTTAAAGAGGAGGCACCCATGCAGTCATGAGTAGAGAGGCGTGTTAAGAATGACAGCAAAACTGAAAGAGAGCAAGTATTTGCAAAGAAAAGAATAATCACTTCACTCTATGCTCTGCTTCAAACCAACACTACTCCAAAATTCCCCTGCTCCTACTCCCTGACCAGGAACTTCCCCCTTATGTCTTTCGCAATTCTTTGCCTTTATGGTGGCTTCAATGGGTCAGTGTCCTCCCTGAAAGCAGATTTCTTCTCTGTTGCAAAGCTCCTGGGGCTTATCTGGACACTTGCCTGTTACTGTAGAAGCCTCAGTGGTGCCACAGTGATCACACTGCCTGGATTTAGCACCCTTTGTTGCAGCTGAGCTCTGGTGATACTTTTGCTGGTGTTTCACCTGAAGCCTGCACTTATTTTGCTCCCTTATGAATATGTTAATGAAGCATTTCACACTTAAAAAAATATCTTTGCAGTCACAGAGCCAACTTTGCATCTTGGGGTGGTACTTAAATAACTTCATCTTCATGGAAAATGTATAAGTGTAGGTTAAAAAAATAGTGAATAAATTCAGTGTGGCACGAATCTGACACCTGCATTGCAAAAAACATTCAGTGCAAGCAAATTATGCATTTTTTTTTTTGTTGTCACAATAGTTCAGAATGCACACTTTCAAATGTAATTTGAATTACTGCATTTATTCTGCTGTTCCTTAATCAGATCCCTACTTGGTAACTTACTACCTGAAATCTGACGTTCTAAGCAATCCCTCACTTCCTGGTGCAAGATCTTCTATGATCACTCTCATAGTCTCATTTTTCTCTGTCAATCAAATTGGTGTTTCAGCCTATTGTTTTCACTATATGCATAAAGACACAGGTGCATAATATAACTTTGTGTCTTTTCACTTAATTTTGTGTATGACTGTGCTGCAGTGATTCACTTCTGTTATTGTTTATTTATGACATTAGAGTTATTTTTATTCTAGAGAGTTCCTGGACATGCTATCAGACTAATAAGTATTACATCGTTCTCAAGTGCATTTAAATCAGTGTCTTATATAAAAATTGGAATACATTAGTGCTGAATGTACTATGAGTTAGTTGCAAGTGTCTTTGGTATTTGTAGTTTCTGCTATTTTGGCGACCTATTAGAAACCTCATTAAAAAGCTTGACAATCAGAACCATACAGCCTACTTTCCAGATCAAAGTAGTTCAAGAGAATCTAGATGTACATGTATTAATATTTAATATTTATTAATTAATATTGGGTTTTTTTTCCAAAGCCATCTCTAGTCATTAGGCTTCTTTTCTTTTCAATTGTCATCAGGGAGTTTGAATGAGGGCTCTATTTTATAATGCCAGCAGCGTGCTGGGGTGATGTAGGCAAACAAATACCATGGTCTGATTTGGGCTTCTTACTGCAAATCTTATGACCACATTGCATAATCTGTACTGTCTGCCCTCTGTGGAAAAGGATAACAGTGATTTCTGTTGCTACCAGGTGAACTGACAGCTGGGGAACCTGCTTTCAGAGAAATGCTGTGATTTACCCAGGAATGCCTTGGAAGTCCATGGCAGAACCTGTCTCCCAGGTTCCAGGCTAACACTTTGACTCCTCTTGCTGCTCAATCCCTGTATCCAAAATGCACTCTGTCCTCTCACTGTCAGCACCTTGCTAATGTGCTTTAGCTGATCCATGTTCTCAGAATTGGTGCTGGCTTTGAGGTTTTTCTTTAGCTCCATGAAAATGCAGCAGGGGGAAGGGGGGTCTCTTCCCTGCTATTCCAGATTACTCCTAGCTTCAGTGGATCTGAAGGTCTTTGAAAGTACTGTAACATGGACAGCTAAAGAGAGCTGAAGCCTAAACTGCAGTATTCAAATGTCAGGAGGAAATACTCCTCCATCTCATAAAAATGAAGATTTGCTTAAGAACAACAGCAAGACCTTTGCATCCTTCTGTCTATGGAATAATAGCTTTTAGTTCTACCTGTAAAGTGGATGAGGTGTACTCCAAAACACCAGGTACTCCTGTATGTGTGTATACTCCAGGGTGCAAAGGCAATTGATGGTTTCAGAACTTCAGGAAAATAATTCCTACTGTCCTTTCCCACTGCAGTAGACTGTTTTCGGGTCTCTGGAACTCATTACTTAAAGTTCTGTGCTTCAGATGCTGTGGCAAATGGAGAACCAAGGGAAGAGTGTTGAATATAACACCAGAGAATCTGCTCTTGACTTGTGTCAGCCCCAGCAAGTCATTTAGACAGACAGGACACAAGTCTGGGTTTGTAACTTAGTTGAAGGGTTATAACTGAGCCCTCCAGAGAACCAAAATGTGTGTTTTGGTTGTATATGCTGTGTGGTTGATGTTCCTTGGTGAGCAGTTTATGGTTTAAGCTCTTCCTAAGGATAGGTTGGGGCAGAAATTGGCACTGTGACTTCTTGATGTGAATTCCTCATATTTCTTATGTGAGGGAATAGGTTTCTTGGGTTGTCTTTGGCACTGAGGGGAAGGGTAAAATGTTGGTGGAGCTCTGTGGAATTTCCCTTATATTGATGCTGGGGGTGAATGCTCTCATCTATAAGATAGGCTTTGTTTTAAAACATGTTAGCATGTGCATTTGAGTCAATCCTGATGAGCTGATGTATTTTGAAAGTATAAGCCTCTTTTACATGGGATGCCAAGTTGTGTTTTGCTCTCCTCCCACACTGTGGGCAAGTCCCGTGTGGGAATGGACCTGAACCCACACCCTCAGCTGCCTGGGACTATACTAAGAATGTGCTGAGTTTAAAAGTTTTTCTTGCATGTAGATTCCAGGAGCAAAGTTATCACCTGGGGTTTAAAGGAAACTTAATTTTCAAGTCAAATAAGGGCTATAGTCTTAGCCTGGGGCATGAATAGCTTTATATTTGGAGGCTTGGGAAAACATCAGTCTGCTTATAGGACTTGCTGTTGGTGTGTGTTTGTCTTACTGTAGTGCCATACTGCCTTAATTCTATTGTTGAGTTGAAATCTGCCACTGTGGAGAAGTTGTGAGAGATCCGAATGTTTTGGTTCTTGGCAAGTTTTACTAGGATGCTTACATGTAGTCAGACAGGAGCTCAGCCCATCCACGCTCTGGAATCCAGTCAGATGTTGCTGTGTTGACCAGGGGCTGTGGCACTTGTTTTTTGCTGGAGAGCCAGCTCTATTCTGAGAATGCTCAGAGACACCACCTGTGAATGACATTTCTCTATTCAACTTCTTTGGTTTGAATCCTTCACTTTTTCTGAGCATTGGTTGTATTTCTGTAATGTAGTATAGCCTTTCTTAAACCACCTGGTTGTGGAAAAAAGGGTCTTACTGAGTTGAGGTGGAATCAGTTGTTATGTGTAGGAGGAGGTTAGACAGAATGGCCCAGCCTAAAGGGATGGTGACTATTTGCATGATAACAAAAGCCTCAGTTCATTTTGAGAGCTCCACGGTTCAAGAATCAATTGGATTTGCATATCCCAAAAGTTCAGGAATCGATTTCCTAAATGATGGTATTTGGGGCATAATGATCATGCCTGCCTGTTATTATATGATCGACTATATTCCATGGAGGGTGAATTATTTAATCTCTGTGGAAACATGGAATTTTCATGATACGTTAGGACTGTAATGGGTACAGGTTTTTTTTCTTACTAAGGAATGAAATTGTTCTGTCTTCTAAACATATAATCTGTGATGCCTTGAAGGCTGCTTGGAGAGGTAGATAATTAGCTACCCCATTGCCTAGAGAAATAGCTTGGAGATTTTTAGAAGCCTTATGCAAATGGTTTGGGATATTATACAAAATTAGTTTCAGTTAGGCTCAAATTCAACTAATTTAATTATTGGGAAAAGTAAATCTTTGACAGAGGAGAAGAAGGAAACTTTGGCAAAAGAAGACAGTGTGAAAAATACTGGCATAGAGACTGCAACTAATAGACACTGATGGATTTATAGTTGCCATTCAGACTGTAGACATTCACCTCTAAGGCATCAGTAAGGGCTTTGTTTTATAAGGCTCTATCAGAATTAGTGCCCTAGACCACAGGTGAAATAATTACTGTAAGGAATTAAACCCTGTTGCTGGATATGGCTGTATCTATGCCAGTTTAGGGAGCTGTGAACTCTGCTGGTAAACCATCACCCTCCAGAGATGTGGCAGTCCAGCTCATTCTGCACATTTTGCTTGAAGTGTCAGGGAGTCTCTGGCATGGATGGACAATTACTTGAGGGGGGGAAAAGCGACAGCTTTTCCTGGTCTGTTTGCCTGTGTGCATGAACTATGGTGATCTGGTTTGTGCCTGTGCGATGCTTCCAGCAGCCGTTCATCCCTGACTTGGTTAGGGGAGCGTTGAATTTCATCTTGATCCAGGGAAGATGGCTGGGAGATTAGAGGGACAGGTGGTGCACAGCTGAGTGCTGATGGCTCACTGTTAGCTGCCTCTTCAGTGTCCCTGGTTTGGGCAGAGAGCAACAGGGAGAAGCAAATATATTGGAAGTGGCTCATGCCTTACAGCTTGGCCTGAACTGAGACCAAAGGAACTGGGGACTGGCAGTTGTGTTGCCTGAGGTGGGCAGGATGACTGCCAAAGCTGGACTGTACAAGCGGGGAATGTCATTGCACAGCAGATAATATGGGGTATGCAGCGCATTGGGGTGGTGTGGATGGGTCAGTGATGCCTGTTGAGGAAGAAAGAAGTGTGGATCGCTGTTGGGATGATGGAGAAGGGAAGTTATTACAGATAGACCTAGGCTGATTCCAGCAGAGCCTGTAAGATTTATAACCATTCTTTGTTAGTTGAATTCCCACAACTTCATTGAGCTCTCATTTTGGTCCAACACACATGATGTCTTTGTAGAGCTATTTTAACAACTTCAAATGTGACGGGACCAGTGTGAGAGCAAATTAATTGTCCAGTCTGTGCGTCTGTTTCTGAAAGGTCTTCTTTAGGCAGCACTTGCTTTACTTGCTGCTTTTGGAATATATGCTGAAATTTCCACCGAGGATGCTTCCTCGTAAGCACTTCATTTTGTTCTTGAGCAGTATTTTGTGGACAACTTCAAAAATACAATTTGGAGTTATATTAATTGCAGTGAAAGCTTTTCTTTTTAATGACAAGTGAATATTTTAAGTACCAGTTCTTCCGTATACTTATCAATAAAGGAGCTGTGCCACAGGATGAATACAGCTTCAAAAGAACTCAAAACCATATTGACATTGTTTAAATGACCATCACAGATACAGGAATGTGTATAATACATTGTCACTATAAGATATTTTGGGTATGTAGCGTTGAATATACTGGCACCATTTGTGATACTTTGTTATATAGTTCTTAACACAGGACTCTGTTGACCTGTATTTAAGTCACTTCCGAAATGCAGACTTCAAGTGCTAGCCTTGAAGTCTTCCTTGGGCCTTAAAGCCTGGGGAAAGGAACTAAAAACTTGGGCTCAGAAGTGTGGTGGTTTATTTTGGACACATAATCCAAAATTATTCCTAAAGAAATAAGCAGTTAGGGTTATGTGCAACTATATATTTACAAGAAACTCTATTGCACAGTGTTTAGCTTTTTGGCATCTTCAGGGTGAATACGTAACATTCCATGTAGGTATGGGAGAGACTTGATGAGCGTATGCTTATTTTCAGTTCTCTGTCACTGGGAAGCTGAGGCTAAACCTCTCAGTTGAATGGGAAAGCAGACACCTGTGATCACCTGTTAACAATTTTCTGTTATCATAAACCAAACCAGAAAACCTACCACTGACACAAGAAGTTAGCCGCTCCCTCTGGGAGAGCAGAGCCGTCTTTTCTGCCCAGAGCAAGATTTGGAAGTACAGGAAGGTTGCTTGCATCCTAGCCATGGAATTCTGTACACTTGTGTGGGATCTATTCTGGAGATAAGGCAAAAATAACAATTGAAAAAGAGCTTTAAACCATTTAGCAGTTAAACTTCAAGTTGGAGAAAGACTTTATTGTTCTATTTTGCTTATATTGTTTTCAAATAGATACTTAATTGCTCTTTGCTTACAATAATAAGATGTTGAAACTTGAGCCTATAGCTTTTTCTTTACCAGAAACTCATCTTTGTTTTGCAGCATTTTACTATTATGGGGACATTCTTCTGGAATGGTTTCAAGAATCCTTTCTGGGACCTGCTGCTCTCACCCATAATGAATGCTATTCTTGGCCAAACTATATAAGCAATGTTGAGAAGAAACCAAAGGTAGGTTAAACTTTGGTATTATCTTCCTGTGATTTCATTTGATGTATTTAAGTATGACTCATGTTACTTACTGATATGAACTTATTGGTGTTAATCAGACTAATTTGGTTCATGTAGTAGTATCTTGATGACATGACATCTTGAAATCTTTGAGCATCCACTATGTAACTAGCCACCTTCTTTTTAGTCACTGCAAAAACGGGAAAATCACTCAAACAGTACACAAAGAAACTATATTGAAACATGCAAATGTCCATAAATTCTGCTTTCCAGACTTTATTCATTTTTAGTGTGGTGTTAAAACTGGAACCAAATACAAAATCTGGGTGAAATCTATAGTGTCTGTTTTGGGCCATGACTGGTAGGTCACAGTATTTCAACTTCATAAAACTAAGTTTTAATAGTTAAAGGTTGAAAACATTGGCTTCAAACTACAGAGTAGATACTGTTAAACCCAGGCATGAAGGTGAATGTGGTGCTTGGAAGACCTTGGTTGAAGGAAAAGGAGAGAAACATGTTTTTTTTCCCCAGTACTTTCGTTTCCATTACTGACTTATCTCTTAGGTTAGAATGATAAATAGAATAATAAATCCTTTTTCAGCAAAGAAAGAAAATACTATTCTTGCATGTAGATGTGTGCCAGGATGCTTTGTTAGTTATGGATGGGCCTTAGCATGGTTAAATACTAAGATAAATTCCTCACTATTTGTGATAGCAACAGCGCCAGTAAAAATAGAGGCACAGGAACACATGCTGTTTGGCTCAGAGGCAAGAAGGAGCTAATGTTCTGTAAGCATCCAGAGGGAGAATATTTGGGTCTTTTTCAAAGGATATAAAAACATTGGTTGAAGGCAGACGAGCTGCTAGATAGCAATGAATGGTCCTTTGTAAGCCAGTGCTCCCTGCTTCACAAAAAGCAAAGGAAAAATCTTCTTCTGGGTAATTTACTTTGACTTTAATAAATATCAAGTGTTCTCTTCCTTCAGGGCTTGACTTGTTAACCTTCTTCTAATCTGTCTTAATCTTTGTCGATATTTACCTCTTCATGCAATAAATACCTAGAAGTCAACACAACCCAACTGCATCTCTGGTTTTGAACTTGTGCCATTTCTTCGCCCATTTCAGTGAAATTCATATACAGCTTGGATGAAAAAGTTAACTTGTGATATAGCTGCTGTTACACAGTTTGCAGTAATAAATTGGATGAGCTGCTTAGACCTCTAGCTGTAAGCAGAGCTCTCCCACTTCTTCTAAAGAGCTAGAGAATATTAGGTAGTTTTGACCTTTGATAGATATTTCTGATGAGCCCAAATGTAGGATTGCTGTACCAGTTGAATCACATATTAATTTGAGTGTATTCTATGACTTCTAATGAGGCTCCTGAGATGGCTGGTTCACTAAGCAGCCAGGAAGCATTTGTGTAAGGGCGTACTTGTCAAAGAACTAATCTTTACAAGCATATTTCCTTAATAAAAAATGCTGGTATCTGTTCCAATCACTGCCTTCCAATGATGCTTCCTGCTGTACTCATCTGGGTTGCATCTTTGGAGCAAAACCTGTGGATCAGTGGAAAGAACCTGAGAAACAACTGCTGTTGTTTGTCACTGGCTTCAGTATTCAGTCCTACTGCTGACCAAGGTGGCACGAAGGGGCAATTTCTATGCTGTCAAAACCCAGCTTAAGCCCCTTGATCATTATGCAGATAGTGGAATGGATCAGTGCTGAGCCGCAGAGTGGTGCTGAGGCCAGTCTTGGCAGCGAACAGGCTGAGTCAGATCCCTGTAATGCCTGTTCCCTATGAAATCTGAATATATAGAGCTGCCTTTCCTGAGGGTTTCGAGGACGTGGGAGTTGTTGGGATGTCTGCTGCCGGCCAGCTCAGTTGGGCTTGATCTTCCTGGATGAATTTCTTCTCTGTCCTCATTGCTTCCTTAAACTTCCTTAACAAAACTTCCAAAGGTCTTATGAAAATCATGAAAATGAAATATATTATGGGGTTTGCTCAAAGTGGAACATTTACTCCTTGAAAACTGCTTGCTTGATTGCAAACAAATTGGTTTTGAGCTAGATAATGGCTGTAGTGGTACGTAAGGCATCCCTGTACGTGCCTTTTCCTCAACTGAATATTAGCCTGAGTGCTTCACGTGACAAACATACCGAGAGAAGTACAGTTCAGCTCTAAGAAGCAACCACTCAGATGTGTGTGTGTGGAGGGGAAAGTCCAGGTTAAATGCAGAAGTGGGAAATGGTGTAATTCCCTGCTGGCTATGGGGAAGTGAAATATGGAAGGAAGGGAAGGAGTTGAAGCATGCATGGATGACTGCTGGGAAGAAAGGGGAGCTTGGATTGTGATGTGTTCTCCCAGTTACAATCTACACCCCGTTTTAAATCCCTCAGTTAGTGTTGATGTGTGAGGTACTGTTGGGGCTCATGGTCAGTGCTGTCTCATCCAGAATGTCTTTGGGGCTGCTGAGCAAACTGCTGCAGACAGAAATTAACAAAACTAATGATTTTCATGGTGTTTAATAGAGTTGGTTGCTGAATGTTCTTCCTTCAGAAAAGCCAAACATTTCCTGGGGAATGACTTATTTGGTGGAAAAACTTTAGCAGCAGATCGTTGGAACGCCTTGTTCAGCTTTGTGTGTTTTCATGGCATAAAGTCACATAGAGTTTAATGGATGGATGAGCCATGAAAAACGGTGCAGTTCTCTTTCTCCCCAATTTGAGCCAAGGGAGATTCCAAACTATAGGCTTTTATGTGACCGAGGAATGAAGAGTTAAAAGCTGGGGTCTTCCGCAAAAGTGCGGAGACATCAGAGGTTTGTGACCTGAATTACATCTTGGGAGAGAAGTGAGATCCAGACCAACTTTGGCTGTTTAAGTAACCTTGTTAATGAGCATCATATCCTGACATAGCTTCAGTCCTTGATACTCATTAGTAGGAAGTTGTAAAATACATTATAAAACCCAAAGGGCGTTAAATGTCTCCTACCTCAGATAGTGAAAACAAGTACTGCAGTAGGGATAGGGATAGGCCATTCATGCTGCTGCTTTCTCTTGCTCTGAAATTTCATGACTTATTAAAAACCTTCCCAGTAGGGTTATTGGGCTGGAATTGTACATTAAAAATGAAAACACAGTTATATTCTCTTGGCTACAAAAGTAAATGGTTAGCATAACCGTATATTGTTTAGAGAAGTCAATTATACCTTAAAATAGGAGGAGGAAGAATTTGTAGCAATGGCTTTGGGACTAAGCCTGAGACTAAGCCGATGCCTTTGTGACTCAGCCTCTGCTGAAATGCACTGGGTAAAAGAGCAGTGGTGTGGCTGGGGGTACACATGCATTTTTGTGTCTGCCTTTGTGAAGAATAGGGACTAATGGAGTCAACCCCCCTGTGAGGTGGCAGTTCCCATTATGTTTGGTGGGGGTTGACAGTGTAATTGTTTTTGCTGAGGTTATCAGCATGTTCAGTCAGAAACCTAATATGTGCATTATTGCTTTGCTATTTTTTAAGCCCTTTTCTCATTATAGATATTGATCTTGATTAAAAGATGTTCTCTAAATATTTGGTTCCATTGATATGAAGTGATTCTTGTCTTCCCTGCTACCGGAGGGAAGGTATCTTCATTCAGGTTAATTGCTGGTGCCTAATGCTAAATGCCGAATACCAGATCATTGCTTGAAGTGAAAATTCAAAACTGAGTGGATGGAAGTAAAAAAAAAAAAAAAGGCACCTGTTAGAGCATCATTTCCTTGTCTATTTACCGTAACAGTGTGCTTTACCTTGGCACTGCAATATGCTAGGGAAAATGGAATGAATACAGCTTTGAAGACAGATAATTTTCAGTCTTTTATCACTGAGTGTGTATTGTCTCAGTCCTTCACCAGGAGCAGGGTGAGGTGAAAGCAGAAGCAGGCAGCAGTTGGGTACACAGCAATCAAAACACAATAACCCAATGCCAAAAGGAGGAGTGATGGACAGTCATGATCAGCTTGAACAAAGGCAGAAGCCCTGCTGCTATAATCTGAATGGTGTGGGTGGCCCCTCATGTCAGTGATAGCGATGATGTGCACAGGCACAGATTTCAAGGTGGAGTCTGCAGGAACACCTTTTCCAGTAGATAATATTGGAAAATAACATTCCAAAAGTAATACTTAGAAATATACCCACATGCAATTTATTCTCTACCCAAAGCTTTATTTAGTTAGGGCCATGTGATGATGTTTTGTTTATTATTATAAGTTTATTCATATATGATGCAAGAAATCCTCTGCTAGGTTCAAAATGTCCTGAAGTCTGTCAGTCTACACGCTACATCCTAGTGTTACAGGCAAGAGAGAAGGATGAGATAACTAGCACTGGTTCTATAAAGCCTAACAATTGTATACCAAGTGGACTGGAGAGAGCTTTTTGAGGGTAACAGTGATTTGTCACCTAAAAATTTCCAGGATTGTTTGGTTTAGTGCTCCAACTTTAGTGAATTATCCCAGTGGCAAATGAACTTCACTTGACATTTGGGCTTTATTCTGCATTTGAAATGGTTGTGGCTCGGTTTCTGGCTTTTAGATCTTGCACTGCACCTGTATGTTGGATTGTAGGCTTTTGTCTTTTGCAGGTAATTAGAAGTCATCGTTAAGTTACACTTCTCAGTTAAATAAACTGGGTTTTATTTCTCTTTATTTCAGTCTGGTCAAATGATTTCTTTTTATAAGCATTTTCATGACTCCTCCCTGATTTGTTTTCCATGGTATTTTTCTAGGACTGTAGTGAAACCTGGGATCTTTTGTGTCAAAACAAAATGCTGCATGAACTCGGTTTCTAAAGAACCCTAGATGAAATGGTTTGTTGTTTGCCTGTCAGGAGGATGCTCTTGTCAATATTTCCTCTCAGCAGGCAAAGCCAAAGTAAAAAGTGAGGTTCAGTTTTACTGGAGGCTGAATTCTGTGGCTGCTCTGTTGGTGCTGAATGTGTGTATGTGTCCTCAAGCCAGCTGTAGTCCTGCGGCCACCTGCCCAGAGCCTCTTGGCAGATTGAAATTGGAAGCAACTTTCTGTCCTGCATGAGGACAGGAACCCATCACTGCAGTTTTCTTGATGGATGTGTCTTTTATTAAATTCAATA
>JAOEHX010039991.1:44143-62454 GCA_025448015.1 Bolborhynchus lineola
GGTGTTCTATGAAAATGCTCATTGTTTTCTTCAAAGGCAGGTTAAATTCTGTTCCAGACTTACTGGGTTGGTTTTCTTTCTCTCCTGTAATGTGTGATCTTACTGTAAGTTACTCAAAGCTCTGCTTTTCCCTCATAAATTATTCTTGATTCTCTCTCAGAATGGAAGGTTGTTTCATAGAACTTAATCTTTGGTTTAGGTATCATAATGAGCAAGTTAAATAATTAAAGTCAGTGCATGCCAACCAAAGCTGCAGTCACATCATCGTAACCCATCCCCACCCCAAGGTGAACTAAGTGTGCTTGTCTTACACCAAGGTGTTGACAGATGAGCTGAAGCAGTTGCAGTTGCTTCTCCCAGGTGTCCATCCCTCCAGGAGGAGGGTCAGAGAGGCAGAATGTGTCTGTGAGCCTCAGGCTGTTCAACGCAGAGTCTGGCAGCCTTGCTTCAGCCCGTCAGAAGTGTAAAGCAAGCCATCAGATTGCGCGCTCAACTGAGAGAAGCGAGAA
This sequence comes from Bolborhynchus lineola, assembly GCA_025448015.1. Lineage (NCBI taxonomy): Eukaryota > Metazoa > Chordata > Aves > Psittaciformes > Psittacidae > Bolborhynchus > Bolborhynchus lineola. The sequence continues at coordinate 44,653 of JAOEHX010039991.1, forward strand.
GAAGACGTTCCCTCCTGCTGACTGTGCGGCCAGAGTGGCAACTGTTCCCTGTGGTGGGAGCTAGCTGTTGCAAGCTTCTTCCATTGCCATAGACAAGAGTGTGTCAAAGAGCCCAACACTTCATATCTCGGACAGCTCCATCTGTCTTGGGAGCGTGCTCTGCCTAGGGTTGGATCGAGGTCTCTGCAGCGATAGCGTTTGATTCATGGCAGTGTTGTTGGACACGTACACAGTATTAAACTGAAGGCTCATGTTAACGTGGAATATAACTTTCATGCCTTAAGTGTGTAGAAGTCAGGAGGGTAAGTGTACTAGCTCGCTGTAATGCCAATTCACCTATTTAGATGTTTTGTCTAAGTTACTGGGAAAAGAGTTATTGTGTGTAGGAATGCACAAGGTGTGCCAGATACAATGGTTAATGACAATCACTGAGTTAATGAGGCCTTTAATTTTGTTTTCTTATTTCTGTGTAGCTGAAACTTTCTGCCTTTAAAGGTGACTTCAAGGTTTTTTTCTTAATTTGTGTTTTGGATAGATAATTAAAGAATCTACCTTCTTCCATTTACTGGAATGTGGATGCTTTCAGCTTGATAAATGAGCCTGGAGCACGGGGATGGTGCTTCTGGTAGTGAAACTGCTGTCTGAGGGATGCAAACATTATAAAAACCACTGGAATTGGACCTTTGAAAAAAATTACAAACAAACAAAACCTCCAAACCAATCTGCATCCTTCTGCTTCCCAAAGGAGGCATAAACCCTCTTCCTTTCTCCTTCCCAAAGAATCTTTTATCTTCAGTATATGTAACTGCCTATTACTGTTAGCGAGCTGTCGGTTATCAGGAACTTTCTTTCCCCATTCATCATTGGTATTTGTGGCAAAATGATAAAGATGATGTACCAAAAGGATTGAAAAGAATGCTGGTGTAGAAACCAGACTAATACTCCTTCGCTGTTCAAAGCTTCCTATCTGCATCCCTTCTACAGCTGGCTAGATCACTGATGCTTAGAAGGGCTGTTTTGCTTGAAACCCCTCTGCTCCTCAGATTACATTCTGATTAAGTGACTCATGTGTCAGCTCTTGATTGAGAGGTCTGTTTTGGTGATTACATGAAAGTAGTAGTCTAGTGTTCCCGATCCATTAAAATCACTTACAAATGAATTGCCTTCCTTTTGCCTCTTGCTTCTCCTATTTTGTGGTACCTTCTTACTCATATGTCAAGGTGAGCTATTTCCTTATGCCTAAAGAATGGGCTCATGTAATCCCACAGTGTATGAGGAAAACATGGCACTTGACATAAGTAACTGTCAATACTGTTGCAGGGTATATGGTATGGATTCTGATTAGACTGACAGCTCATCTGCCAAGATGAAAAAAATTCCTTAATTTTCTTCACTTGAGCTATCATGGAATTATACGGGATCCAGAGGTCAGTTAGTGACAGGAATCACAGAGCAGCTTTGATCTTCACCATGGGACCTTCAACCATGATTCCCTTATCAAATATTACTGTCTGGTACCTACAGTTCTAAGCTGGTTATTGGACTGCACTATGCTTTTAGTGTTCTCCCAGGCATTGAGACTTTTGGAGATGAAAACATCCTTCTTCCTCTGTGCTTGCTGAGCAGGACACTGCAGGGGTAGTTAGCTCAGCTCAGACGATGCAGTAGGTTGAGGCCACTGAAGTAGGGGGAACTGTTCCTTCTTTTCTCTTTTTCCATGCTGCTTCTTTCTTTGGCCCTGCTCTGGGCAGTGTGGTTTTGTATACTCCTTGCATCAGCTCTAGCTGTATGATGATCTTGCCATGATCTCATTAAACACAGAATAGAGATGATCACTGCATTTGTTGGGTTATTTTCCTGCTGGTTTAATGAGATGAATTCTTGTAGCACACATTTATAAAAAAATATTAGAGTTATGATTAAAGGTAAAACCTGTGGCTTGAGATGAGAACAGTTTAATACTTGAAATTAAGTAAAATACAATAAGGACATAATAATAGGAAAAAAAGAGGAATAAAACCCAAACCAGACAAGAGATGCATAATACAGTTGCTCACCATCCACAGACCAATATCCAGCCCATCCCCAGCAGCGACTGGTCCTATTGGGTAACCCCTCCCAGTTTATATACTGAGCATGGTGTTCTGTGGTATGGAGTACCCCTTTGGCTAGTTCGGGTCAAGACTCCTGTCTCTGCTTCTTCCCAGCTTTTTGTGCCTGTCTTCAGTGGCAGACCATGAGACTGAACAGTCCTTGATCAGGGTAAGTGCTACTAATCCATCGGTGTGTTAACAACATTGTTCCCAGGCTAAAGCCAAATCTCAGCACTGCACCTGCTATTAGGAAGAAAACTAACTCTGCCAGGCCAAACCAGCGTGTTGTCCCATCTATATTCTCTCTCAGCTCCTTGAGCATCCCCAGCCCGCTTGCTGGTGGGGTGGTGTGAAGGGCAGAAAAGCTCTTGGGTCTGTGCGAGCACTGCTCAGCAGTAACTGAAACATCACTCTATTACCAGGACTGTCTCCAGCACAAATCCAAAACGTTGCCCCATACCAGCTACTATGAAGAAAACAAACTGCACCATCCCAAACCAGCACGAATACTAAAATACTCAGTAACTTATACAGCAAAGCTCTTTTCCAGCACCAGTAAAATAACATTTTTGCAGTTTGTTACCGTTTAATCAGAAACAGGGTTTTTACTTTTCCCCTTTACTTCATGCACCTTGCGTTAGATAATTGCTTGTGCCTGTTATTAGCTAACTAATAGATGACTGTAACATTGATTTTAATAGTCCATTATACCCTGTGTGGACCCTGAGAGAGTAAAAAGGCTGAGATCTTTTAACATAGGAAAGTATAAGTCAATTTAATTGTATTGGATGGAAACTGCAGAATACAGAACCAAATCAATCTGTGCAGTGTCAGGTGGCTGTTTTCATGGTGTAGCCTAAATTTACCTTTCATGTCATTTTCTACATTAACATTAGAATTTTATTCTGAAGATGCTTTGATTATTTTGATACTCCTGTTTTAAACTGATACAAAGGAGGATCAGAGCTCCCCAAAGGGAAATTGAAACCCATGTAACTGCAGCTGAGTCAGCAGAACTTTTCTGCTTCCTATTTGCTTTCTTTTGTTCGGTGTTATAATGGAAAAGTTGCTTCAGAAGGAAGACAGGAGCACAGTTTTGAGACTGCTGGATCCACGTATTGAATTAGGATATTCTACCTCATTAGCTCAGTCCTCTGACTGCTGGTACAGGCATGTTTTCCTCATTTCTGGTGTCATTTGAGGCAACAGGAGGTGCTTGAGTATTATTAGGACTTTGCTCACTTCAGATAGAAAGGAGCTTGGAGTTGGGGAGCAGGATGACTGCGTGTTAATGCGACTGCTCTGAGGAGCAGACGCAGGCTCTGCAGGGGTGGGCAGGCTGAGCAGCCCTAATCCCATCAGCTGGCATGGGCTGAGATGCCTGTGTTTCCACCACCTTCCTCCCCAAGTGCTGGCCAGCAGCATCCCTGCGGCCAGGGCAGAAATCTTCACTTGCTTAACAGTGCTCTCAATCCCATCCACATGTAGGAACTGTTGCAGCACATTAGCACTTGATATCTGTGCTCCGGTCTTAGGTAGATTCTAGCTGGTTTTGCTAATCAGTGACAAAAGTGTGTGGCTTTTTTTCCTCTTTTGAGTTGTTTTGGTACTTGTAAATTTAATTTATTTATTTTTCTATTTTGATGCTACCCTGATTCCTATTGACAAGTGCATTTGTTAGTGCTGTGCCTTTCTCTGTTTAAAGGCTAAAAGGTTAATAACCAAACCCACATTGTCTCCAGTGAATCAAGCTCAATTTTCTTGAGTCTCTTCTGCTCAGGAAGCAATCTGCTCCAAAGAAGCTAAATCAGAGTGAAGAATACAGAATGGCTGGGCAATACTATGTGGTTTTATATATATACTGTTTATGTGTTCTCATATATATTATGCATTTCCTTCCTGCAATTTTATAAAATCATGTGTTTGTGTCTATTTTTCTTTCCCTTTTGGTGATGGTGAAATCAAAATACAACCCCCTCCAAAATATCTGATGGGACTGCTTGATACAGTGGCAATGATGCCCTGATGCTGGCAGCTAAATTGCTATGCTAATAAAATGGGTATTATCTGGTTCATCACCTTCCTTTGGCTGAATTGGTTGCTGTTGGTTGGCTTAGATGACACATAGGATGTGAAAAAACCCCATATTTAACTAAGGGTACTTACTTGAGGCTTGTAACATTAAGCAAGCAAATAAGTGTGCTTTCCATCTTTGTGTTTTATTTCTATTTGCACTCACATCTGTGTTACTTTAGTGGATTGTTTGCTTTCAACTCAAGCGTGGTAACTGAGGAGCCATCATTGTCATGTTTTGTTCCATGCAGGAGGGAAATGTTTCTTCATTATACGGAAGATGACAGCATCACCACAGATCTGGATGTAGGTGACCCTGAATTTAGTAACAGAATCCAACAGTCTGATTTTACACTCTTTGCTGCATACACTGTGGATTTGCACATCTAATTTTGCAGCAGTTTCAAAACTATTTGCTGAAATCCCGAGTGCCTTATTTTGTGGAAACTCTGATACGATGTGTTTCAGTTTTGAACTTGCTTAATATCACTCAGGCAGTGGTTCTGGGGAGCTGCTGGTAGATCAGACTGAAGACTCCCGATTGTGGAATTCACTTGAATCTGAGCCCTCTTAGGACTCCTTGTTCTTTTGCTTATGAGAAAGCACTTATACTGGAATACTTACCACCCATTCCTCCTACTGTTGGCCTGAGACCTGAAAAGTCTCCTTTTCTGTGCAGAATATTAAGGTTGTTGGCAATAACTGTGTCTATCAGGTGGAAAATGCCTAAATATTATGAAGCTAGCAAAGGAAGTGGCTGTCTTTCAACAACTACTTTACTGTTTCAGAAGCTTTCCTAAATCCTTCTTTGCCTTCCTTAGAGCTATGTTTTAAGCTAATCCAGTTCTACTTTTAAGCCCCAAAATGTTACAGCTGAAAATAGATGCTGAGAAACAGGGTTTTATTGTTTGTTTCCTTTAAAACAACAACAAAACCAACATAACCCCAAAAAATAACAGCACATAATATCAAGGGGGTGGAGGGGAAAAATGCTTCCAGCAGCTTGATCTGCTTTTGCATGACAGAGTGAACATGAAAACCGGAGAGTAATTAATCAATGTGAACTTCCCAGATTTATCACTGTTCAAGTGCACCTGTGCCTGCAGCATTGTGCTGATACTGGGGGAAAGAAACCCCAAGACCAAACAAAACAAGAAACAACCTATTCATTAACCACCTCTGGTTTTGGTGCCCCACTGGCAGAGCAGGGGCCAGGGAGAGGTGGGATTTTGGCTCTTGCTGAGCCAGGATTGTACAGAACAAGCAGAGACTTTGGCTGAAGATCTCATTGCGCACCGGGCTTCAACTTTGAGTGAGAATGGAGGCAAATCTGAGCACTGGCAGTCATTTACCCACTCCTGTGTACTGCACTGTTCTTGTCAGTGTGTTTTTAAACAGGTTTAGTAAGTGGTAGCTCCCACATAACCGGTAACAGAATTAGTGGTGTGCAGGTTTAGAGTCTTCCCTTCTTCTAATGCATTGGAGAAGCACAAGCTGGCGATTGGGGAGGGGGAAGGTCTTGGAGCACACGAGGGGCTGATGTCTTCCTCCTTGGCTGTGAGGTGCCCTTTGGGATTAGCTTCTGCTGAGTGGTCTCGTGCTGGGCATGCTTGTGCCTCAGCTTTGCTTGCTGCCTGGTGTGTACAGCTGTAGTATCTATGCGTGTCTTGGCAAACATGGTCATCCAAAGTTTCTGTTGTGGAGCTCATTTTCCTACCAAAACTTTACCTGTGTTAATAAGGAATTGGAGAAAAAATGAAATGTGAAAATTCCCAATTAAAAATTGGTGAATTTCTGAAACACATTGGTTTTTATTGTTTTTTTTTACTATATTGTCATCTGCTGCTACAGTGATGGGAACATTTCAGTTTATTTGACACACTTTTGTGTCAAGCCATTTAATAGTGGAAAAAAAAACCCAAATTGAGATTCTCCAAACAGTACTAATTAGAAATTGCCCTAGAGGACGCTGAAAATAATGGAATATCCATATACTGGCGTTAATAATAGTAATATGTAATTATACAGTAGTACATATTTGTCGTGAAATAATGAGAACCTCTGCCAAATGTGGAAGAAATAATTGGAGGCTCTGCTGTAGCACTTTTGAAAGTTCAACACAGTTTTCTGCTCAGATCTGCCATTTCATGCATTTGTAGGAAGGAAAAGCTGTTTCTGGTTTGTTTCAACGTTTTCCACAAAGCAGGAATTCAGAGTCTCAGTCAGCTTTCATGCTCAGATAGTTGAACCGCTCTTCCCTAGAACAGGAAAGCTGTCGTAATGTTATGTTTGGGTTACTGGACTTTGAGCTGGATAATACAATCAAGGATTTAAAGGGGCTCTTATTCCCACTATAATATCTATCTAGCAACCAGCACTGACTGTGTGGTAGGGTACTCATTCATGGGTTTTTGTCCTTAGAATTTAGACTGACTCTAGAAATTTCCATAACTGTGTTTAAAAATAGGAGATACTGGGATGTGACTGCCTGATCGTTGAAGAACTGCACCTGGAATAGAAATAAGTAATAAAATAAACATAAGGATCTATTAAATCCTGCAGAGAATCAGGGAAAACGGCAGTGCATATCTCCCACAGGTCCCGCTCTTTTTAGCTGCTCACTTCATAACTTGTCTGTAGAGGACGTGTCATACCTATTTGTCCTGGCTTGCCTGTTGTGACTGGCTTTTAACTGCAGGCATTTACAGCAGCTCTGTAAGCTTGGCCAAGTAAAATGGCTTGGATACTCAGGATTTAGCCACTGGGCGCCAAAATAAATACACATAACGCAGGACCATCTGGCAAGGGATTGAGTTAGTGTAGTTTTAGTAAGAGTATCTTACCATGGGAACTCGAACTGTGTCTCTCTAACATGCTTTGAGGTTTTTCATACCTTATCTGACCTTGATTCTTTCATAAGATGGTGTTGCAGCAGTACTTTGTGTTGGGTGATGTTTCTTGCCCAGGCTCTTTTCTAGTCCTTCTTGTGAATCTGTTTGTGATGTTGATTGTTTCCCTAGTCAGAATTAGATCTTGCTTGCATGCATAGCCTGCATTTCCACTCGAGGTGAGAACAAAAGTGCCACCATGGCTTTTTTCCCACCTGTACCCTTTTCAGGTTCTTGTGCTACTCAGAGCATGAGATGAGCCAGTGTTGGAAATGCAGTCAGTATTCCAGGTCTGCTGCCCTGATGGTTGTCAGGCTTTTAATCAGGTGCCTGAAAACCTGGCAGCTTCCTGGAACGCTGTGTATGTGTAGCAGGGGAGGCTTGGAGCTAGTGCTCATTACAAAGAACAAAGCAGTATATAGAATGCAATATAAATGCCACACTCCCCCTACCCTGTGCAAAAGCAACAGCATGGTCTCTTTTGTGTGGCTTAGTGATCTCTGCTCAGATACCTGCCCACAGCCCCCTGCATCCTTATTGCCCAGAGCTTGTCTGGTTTGAAGAAGCTGCATGTGTGTATCGCCATTGCCTTGTGAAATAAACTGCTTTCAGACCTGGCATCTAAACCCTGAGGTTTTAACTACTGCTTTTAACTGTCCTTATTTCGCAGCTAAAAATGCCTTAATGGAAACAAAAATTTACTGTATTAAAAATAGGTTTTCTTGTAAAGAAGGGAGAATTGAGATACCACCTGTACTACTTCTGGCTCCCATTCAGCATCTCCAAGTGAATACCAAACTAACAGCAGCACTTCTCCCTCCCTGCTTCCTTCTTCATCCCGTAGCTATTTCTCTAAGGCTCATCCAGAATCCTTGGGGAAAGTAGAGAATGTCACCTCTGGAAAAAAACTGGTTTTCATTTGTGTTGTTTATTCTGTGGTTGTTACAGCCCTCGTGTTTCATTCTTGAGGTCTGAGCTGCCTTCCCTGCAGGAGGTCACTACTTACCTGGGAATGTCAGGCCCAAAGTCATCTCTGTTCCTGCTGTGATGCTGCTTGAAGATACTGGTTTCAGGCGCCGCTCACCAAGGTCTCTGGGCACTTCCTGACATTGGTCTCCACATGTTTTCCTCCTCTCCAGTGTCTGCCATTATTTCCTCAGGACCTCTCCCCCCTTTTCCCTCCACCTTGTGTTTTAAAGGCATGTTTTTCCTTTCTTGTTTAAGGGCTGTGATTATGTGTGTGGGGTTTGCATAGGGCAGAATGTATTTTGCAGGTGCAGATAGTGCCCGTGAGGCATGGATGAGGTCTGCTGAGATGGGCTGGCTCCCTTTTGAAGAGGAAATAGTGTGTTTGTTTCATGAATCTAGTTATTGGGGCAGTGTTTTCTACACTGTGGTTTGCAAGGCTAATAGGAAGCCAGTTGCTTATGTTAGTGCATAGAATACGGTTCTGACAAGCTGGGACTGTTGCCTGCATCTCCTCTGTAGCAACAGCGTTAGCTAAAATTCTCCTGAATGCCTTAAAAAAATCTCTGTTCATCTCTCTTGAATACCAACATTTTCTGTGGATTTGTTGCTAATTAATTTAGGAATAGGATAGGGGAAATATTTTGATGTGACTGGGAGGGCTGCTGGTGCTGATGCCATTGCTTAGGTGGGAGGTTTTTTCTTCCTTTGGGTTTGAGGGTTTTTTTCCACCCCCTTTAGGAAGAGGCTTAAAGTGCTTCGAAAGAGACTGAGGCTCTGAATTCTCCTATGGGGACTTGCTTCATAGCCAGATTCCTATGACAGAAAATGCTTTGTCTCAGCAATACTGAAGCTTGGTCTGAGCTTTGTGATCAGAATTGTCCCAGAGAAGCACAACTGTTTAGGAAATGTTATAGATAGCAATTTGGTCTCTAGTGTAGAAGAGGCTCATCTGTTAATTGCTTTGAAGATTAAAGTCAAGACCTTAAACTGCCATCTGAAACTGACTTTAGAGATAAGCCACAGCTGTGAACTTCCATCAGCTCCTTCCCAAAGCCTTTGGTATTTAGAGGATAATAGATAAGCAGGATATCCAGGACAGCATCTAACTGATGTAAAAGATTTGTTTTATGAAGGTCTAATTCGTTTCAGGGGCAAAGCCAGTTCTTCCCTCTAGATCTGTTATAGAGGGGTCTTTCCAGAAGAGATGTCAACAGAGAAAAAATGTGTGGACATTAAGGACATTAAGCCAGGCAGCCACACTGCAAAATGACAGTCAAGTGGTGATAACATTAAATACATTTGCTGATTGAATTGATAGGATGATTCTTTTCCTTTAAATGAAGATGAATCTAAAAGAACATTTTCCTAGGTGTGGTGTTATTTCTTGCTGATGAAACAATGCTCTTTCTCTCCTCTGGTACTGCAGTACTCTCTGTTCACTCCTCCCCAGCCCCAGTTTGAATAGAGTTGAAATCCTTTGCTTAATGAAGTAAAATATCTTATTCTGAGGTGGTTTATCCATTTTGTCATAACCCTTTTCTTTTTAAAAGGCAGTATAATTTCAAAATATTTCTTATTTTCCACATTAAAAATGTTTTACTTGCCAGAAGCCTTTACCTTCAGCAATTTGTTTAGAGATGTTTAGATTTAACTGAATGCCATGGTCCTTTTGGTTCCATCACTCAAAATGTCATTCCTCATCAAAAGCAGCTCCATTAGCCAAGAGTGATGCAGGCAGATAGGGATGTTTTCTCAGAGATACTCCACTGTCAGCACTTTAGAGGCAGGTTTGAATACAAGGTTTGTTAAGTAAGCCCCATGGATGGCATTTTTTTTTTTGGTGTTTAAGTGCGGTGCCTAAGGAGTAGTTGTTGCATGTGGTCAACTGAAAGAACAAAGTTTCAGCTAATCCATGCACTGCTGAGCTTGTAACATGTTGCTAAGTGGGAGAAAATGAAGACAAGCTGAGGAAGACAGTGACAGCAGATTTAATTGGAAGGGATAAGTTTCAGAGGAAGAGAACCTAAGGTATTGAAGAGGGATGAGGATGGCGAGAGTGAGGTGTAGAGAAGAATTGATGAAATCTAAAATGGAAGTGAATTGAAAGATACTGCAGAGCAGGTACAGGGAGACAGAACAAATGACCACCAGTGAGAAGGCTGATCAAAAAGAGAGATGTATCTACAAAAGAAGAAAGGGCAAACCAAAAAGCCTCAGTTGGCTGTTTCTGTCTGGTTCCTTCTTAAATTTCCTTTCCTAGGATTCCTGCTCTTCAAGTTCATTTTCCTGTGGACATTGGTGAGGTGGACACTTGAGTGTGGGCTATGCTTCACCTTTCTCACAGGCTTGGGTAATGCAGTCTGTCCTCTTTGCACTGCCTGGCTGGAGACATCAGACAGTGGAGTTGCCCTTCTTGGTACTTCTCTGCTGGTTACATGTCTCAGGTGGCTGTAGATGCGTGACTATTGTATCTAACAGTGTTGCTCAGCTCTGGAAAGTGCAGGAGTCCAAGGGAGAGCACTTCAGATAACCACAGCCCTTTCCAGGCTTCAGCAAAGGGTGAAGGTATGAAGGCAGTGTGGAAATAGGGCCCTGAGTTCTCTTTCAGGAGATCACGAGGGCAACTGGAGAGGGAGGAAAGGAGCCTTTCTACCACTCCATTTTACAGGAGTGAAAAGAAAAGGTAGAAGTAAGAAAAAGAAATGTCTTCCTTGACTTTCCGAGCTCTTGCTCAGCTGCTATGGGGCTTTCTGAAAATGATGCTGGAAGAGGTCAGTGTTTCTCTTCTGCTCAATGAGCAGCTCCCCCTGTCCTTTCCCTCTTTCTCTTCCCTGCCCCCTCACTGCCACTGTTTATTGTGCTATATAAAGTGGACGTTGTTCTCTCTGTTACATCCTACCCCTGCAGCTGGTGCTCTATTTCAGGAAGCAGGAGGATGAAAAGAGGATCCTCTGATTTGGTTCAAATTGCGGTCTCTCTCATGAGCTTAACTGGGGCTCTCCAGAACAGCAGTGGTGCCTCCTTTGTGTTTTTTATTTAGACATGAATATACTGATCCTGTAGGTAAGGACAATCCATGATGTATGAACCCAAGCACAAGTGGAATTGTGGTTAACTTCAGGGAGATGCAGATAACTGAATTTTGACTTTGTGTCAAAGAGTGTTCACCAAGCGCTGGCATGAGTTCTTTGTGTGAAGAGCAGTACAAGGCAACCCTATGGGGCATGTTATTGCTGCTTTGCTCAGTTTTCATCATAAGAGTAGCTTAAAAGGTAAGCTTCAGTAATTATTGTTTGCAGGTAGTAGAGATGCATCAGTGCCCTTTCACACAGGTGTCTACTACCTATATAAAGTTTTCCCTTCTGCAGAAGCAATTTGCCATCCCAGTTTTATTGACAAAGGTGTGGCTTTGGCTTTAGAGGAAGATTGACATCGATAACTGTTGGTTTATGTCTTAAACTAAAGCTCCAGGGAGGGAGACACATGCACGCACACAAAAGGATTTGTTTGTTACTGTGCTATTAGTGTTTTTCTTGGTATTTATCTTAATGCTAATTTGTCTCTTTTTTGGAAGGTAACATGAGCTTCCATTGTATGCAGAAAGAAAATACTCTTTCTACCTGAGCTATTGCCGCAAAAATGTGCCTGAATAATCACAGTTGTTTGTCTCTGTGCAAAACTGAGAAACCAATGATCATGAATTCTGCAGCTCAAAATGTTGCATCTCGTACTGTTGCAATAACCTCCTCATAAAGCCTACCAGAGCCATGCATTCTGGGGCAATTACACACAAAATAATAACTTCACTGCATTTCACACCCCCAACATGAAGAAGGAAAGTCTTTGTAGATGCTGTGACTAGCATTCTGCAAGTAGGATGAGTTCGTGTGTATCTGTAGCAAATCTGTTATAGGAGTGACAGCTGATGAAGAAAATTGAAGGGTTGAGATGTGGGTCTGAACTTCACTTGGACTATATCAGTTTACAGATAGTCCTAATTCAGATGAGACTTCTAAAGTCAGCTTTGAAAGTTGCAGCTTCGAGCTTCAGTACATGTTTTCATTTGTTTAGTGCAGAAGTACCGATGGGCAAGGGGACAATCTTACATTTTCACCTCTAGAAACTTCCTTGTGACTACTTAAAATTGCTTAAAAATTTATAAATAGCACAGCCTTGTATTTTAAGAATCGAACTTGGAAACACATCATTGATTGGGTAAATGTTCAGAGGACTGACTGGGCTATGTTCCTCTGTCATTGATCATCTGCAGCTTTGTGTTACACCAACCAGCAACTTCTTTCTAGCTTGAGTAAAACTGTGACGACAGTTGATGTCTTCCTTCAGTATGTGCTGTGGTCTCTTCTTGACATTTTGAGGATTCATTGTTGGGCCAAGTCTTGAGATGTTTTTGGCACCTGCAGCTCTTGTTGACCTAAGAGAGATCAGTGGGTAACGCAGTAGCCTGCAGTATCAGCCTATTGGAGCTGAGCAGATATTAGTGAATATCCTTTGAAATCCTGTTTGAAGGCAGCTGTTATTTAGAAGGCTTAAAATACTTGTTAAGGATAGCTTGTGACATTCCCATCCATCTTGTCTGTGATCAAAATAAATTAAGAGTTGTAAACAAAGCAGGAACATTATAAGATAAGAAGTCAATAATACTGCACTGATTTCTCTCTTCTATTCCTTTTCTGTCTCCAGGCTGTAACACCCCTCAAAATTGAGTCAGTCTTTAAGAGTTAAATAAATTTTAACAGAAAAGGAATGGATTTGTCTTTGAAAGAACAATGGCAATATATTGAGGAAAAAATGATTTTATTCTGCACTGATTAGAGAGAACTTCACACATCCCAATCTGTATAAATTCTGGAGATTAATTACAGGTGTAAATATTGCATTGATTTTGCCCTCTTCAAAGTTCCAGGGTGCTTGAATCTGTGATTCTGACTAATGCCTGGTAAAATATTGGGCCAGTTTCTGCCAACATATTTGTATGAACACACTGATTACAGTAGTATCATCAGTGAAGGCTGTTATGAATGATACTGCTGGGACATGGATTATCTGTTTATTGCCAACTTAATAACTACTATATCCTAAATAAAACTTAACTGATTATTGGACCAAAGCAAAGAAGAGGAATCATTCTGTCTCTGCTTGCTAGGTATTTGCAATAGGTCAGTCAGCCAGCCAAGTCAACCCTCAGCTTTCTCACTTTGGTAACCAACTGTTTGGATCCTCTTCAAATGTTGTAGGAAGCTGTTTCATCTGCACCACTGAACTGGAAGATCTGAATCTTAAAACAGACCTGTTTATACTAACTGTTGAGACTAAACATTAAAATGGGAAGGTAAAAAAGTGAATCTCAAAGGCAAGAGAAGCTTGATGCTCTCAGATATCTAACAAACTGTTGCTGGGTTAGGCTTTGAGCAAAGGCTCTTTTTTTAGGCTCCTGACTGAAGGAACAGACCAGACCTGTCAGAGGGTGGCTTTGTGTCATTTCTGAGTTGGGAACATTAGGCTGTTTTGGAGGACTGTTGATGAGAATATTGGTAACTATCTATTTTCTTTAAAATTGGACCGTATCAGTTCATATTAGAAATTACAATGAGCACCAAATACTGTCAGATGTTTGAAGACCTATTTCTTATCTGTTACCATTTTCTATAATGATATTCCCTATTTCAGGTATGATTGTATTTGGGTTTCTTTGTGAAATCATCAAATAAATGCAGGTGAGAAGGGGTTCAAGGGTCTTCAGGGGGTAATTGAACTGTGCCTGGCAAGTTTTACTATAGACTGATTTCTTCTTTCATTAGGAAAGAAATAAAAGGGCATTTCCATGATACTGGGGCATCTTCAGCTTTACAAGGTACAAATCAGTATATCCTGCTGGCCAGTTGAGGACCTTTTTAATTACCAAGATTTTTCCTTCTAATGTTGACTCAACAGATCTCCATGAAGCCCTATAGGTGCGTTCCTTCCTCGCATCATGTAGGTGACATTTCAGTGTACTGATGAGAGTCATACCTGCATAGTCCATGCTTGCGCAAAGCGAATAAGAAGAGATCTGTTCTTTCAGGGCCTTAATGGCTTCATTACAGTACAGGATAGGAACTTGCTCATCTTCCATAATATTTTTTTTAACCTGGCAGTATAATTTCACAGTAAACCTGTAAATGTAGATAGGAATGGGAATGGAGGGAGCCATAATGAGTTGCAAAACTCCTGAGCTAGTTTTGATTTGGCTGCATACTTTGTCCTGCAGCTCTGACCTGCTCCCTAGCCTTTCTGTAATTACCTGCATTAGATCCATACTGTTTTCTGTCACTAGCCTCTGTTTATAGGAGAGAACCTGTGGTTGACTTCTCAGCATCTTTGTGTTTCCCATTGCTTGTTTTTTCCAGTAACTTTCTGGAGGTTCTATAGCAGCTCAGTAGAAGTCAAGTTGATTTGTTCTCCCTACTTTTCCCTATCTTTGTCTTTGGTACATACTGTTGTTCTTTCTCAGTGCCCAAGTATCTCAGCTTAAATTTTCCAAAGGGAAAGCAAATTTAGGCTACTTCTTTTTTTGGTGTCCATCTTAACATACTTTATGTATTCCCAGTTTTCTTTATCTTTGTTCTTTAAATCAAGAGTATTTATTCTTTTAGGCTCTTCAGTCCCTAATCACCTGGAGAATTTAGTTTGATGCAGAGTCACTTGCAGTTGTGCTTTCTGAATCTCGTCATGAATTCTTTCTTGATGATGAGAACCCCCAATATTCCCTGCCTTACCATGGGAAGGTTTCCTTTTATTGCTCAAGTCCTGGGAATAATTCAGCTTGTGGTTTTCTTGCAGTTTCTTGCACCATTAAATGAATTACAGTACCCCGGAGGACCTGTGAGCTTGTGGCCTTTCGGTTCTGAAAGGAAGGATGCAGTCAGAGTAGCCAGCCTTTCTTTTGTCTTCTTTTTCTCCAAATAACCATAGTCTGGAATCAGTCTTGAAGTGTTTTCCACAAAGCACAAGAGTGATTGTTAAGCTTCTATAGAATGACTCATGATTTAAATGATAAAACAGCGCTCTGCTCTTATGGGAGATTAGATCCTTGTCTTCTTATTCTGTTTGTTTTGGATGGAAACTTTTGTTGCCTACTGTAGGTTTCAGATTTCTAGGGGCACAGAGAGACTGCTGGTATTCAAAGAGTAATGCAGTGCAGTGAATGTTACGTATGTCATTATATATCTGTTTTTTCCCAATAGAAGCCTACTCCTAGTGGGTGATTCTTTTTCTCATATTCTAGCACCAAAAAAATACACCATTGGTTTTAGTATCTGTTTGTATTTGACCTGGATGAACTGTTCTAGCTATTACCCTGCATTCATTTCAATTGTAAGTGCTGTCTTGCATATATAAAATCAGAAACTTGGAAGAGAGAGTTCTTGTGCAGTCACATCCAGGAGCAGAAATAATGAGGCAAAGTTAATGAACAGAATGTCCAGTTCTGTAAAGATCTGGATGCAGAGGTTTGTGCAGCATTTACCCAAAATGTCAGTGAATACATTGAACAGGATCATCTTCAGATCTGACCGGTGGAGCCATCTGGGACAAGTATGGGAAGACAGGAGGTAAGATGCAACATGTCTCCCTACAAACTTCCTCACCTCCTTCTTTTCCCCTTCAGAAACACTGAGAGCTAGAGATGAGGAAAGAGCAATACTCTTACAGCCATTGAGATCACATTTGAAAGCCTTTATGGATGTTTTTCAGTTTCCCAGCAGTTTGTAAAGCTCCCAGGATACAGGATTTGAAAGAGAGAGAAAACAATGAATCCAAAATGCTGCCCTTGCTGGAGTTTCAGGTGTCTGTAATACGTCATTCAAACCTCATACAAGGAAGGATGTTTTTAAACAACAATTTAACAACGCAACCTGTACATTACATACGTGCTTGACTTTAATCTTTGGGTTCTGATGATATGACCCTGCCCTACAAATTCCTTTTTGTTCTAGTTAGGCATCTTTTTATACTGGCTGTGACTTATGTTAACTGGGGGACTTTTGAGTACTAATTAAAATAGTCTGAAAGGAAATAAAGTATTTCCCTGAGAAACTCACAGTAGGAAGAGTTGTTAAACTATTAAATTGTGGCAAAAGAGTTAGTTCAAGGCTAAGACTGGGAAGTTGAAGACTTCATCAAGTCCTCAACTAATGTGAATCTTCTTTTTCCTTTTGTATCCTCTTCTTAACAAGGAATACAGTTGCAGTTTTAACTGCAAATGCTTAAGTTCTAACAATGCTTCTCTGGCTTAGAAAACTGGAAACAAAATGATGTTTGCTGTGATGGAGGACTCAGGTTTTGTTACTTTAAAATGTTTCTTGCACAAAAGCATATTCTGGTTGGAGGTGTGCATGTTTCCATCCGCACTTTCCTCTGGAAAGATGGGACGAGATGATCTTAAGGTCCTTTCCAACCCTGACCATTCTGTGATTCTAAGACACTTGTTCAGACAAAATGGATGTTGGGCAGCAGCTATAGATCCAACTGAAATGATTAGGAAGATTATTTGAATAATAATCAGTGTGCTGCAGCTGATGGAGCCAAGAGCAGCCTGCACCAAACACAGCCTGCTGCTGCTGTGTTTGCTGACCTCTTGAGCATCGTTTTTTGAGCTGTTAAGAATTGGACCTGTTTTAGAAATACACAGTTTTAGGAGTGGATAGGTGCTCTAAAAAGGGAGATACCTTGGTTTCCACAGCGGGTTATGTATGCAGATGATTTCATTAGTGCATCATGTCCAGTTGTATTCACTTGTATTGTTTTAGTTAGAATGGTAATTTAGATCCTAGTATGTATGTTTTGTCTTTGGTTGCAGTGCCTAAACATATTTGTTGCTCTTGTTATTGCTCCTTGCCCTATATCTTCTACCACCCCTCATTTATTTTTTATCAAATTAAGAACATTTAACGAGGAGATACAGCTATTTCATACAGCTCATCTGTTTCAGTCTGACTAGATCATGTAGTAATGTAACTCCTCCTCCAGGCATCCTCTGCCATGTTGGGTCTTTGGTCCTGATTAACCCATGCAAAACCAGTGGAAAAGCAAGGAGACACCTTTTGGGTCTTTCAGTCACTTTGTGTGCTTTCCCCAACGCTCATCATGTCATTCTGTGCTCTAAATACCAGCTGTGATCTTATCAACCACGCTCACTCCAGTATCTTGGAGAGTTTTGCCGTTACCAAGTTGACTTGAAGGTTCTGGGAGAGAAAATGGAACGGAGGGTTAAAGTGAAGGGTTTATTGAAGCCAGATTTGCAAATAGATGCTGCCTGACTCGGAGTTTGTACTTAACATTTGGAAACATATGAGCTAATAATAGTATCTGTTGCAGTGGAACATCTATAAGATAATCAGAGCTTGAATTAATGGGGAACTGAAAGCAATTAGCTAAAGGTTACAAAGTAATTAGTGTAATAATACTATGAAACTATCCCTTCAGTAGCTTAAATTGCAGTCAGATTTCATAATATAGAAGCCATTATTTTAAGGGACCATGAAATTCTGGTTTTGGAGAATAAAATTAATCAGTGGGAAATTATGACTAAAAAATTACATCGAATTGGTCTAGGAATAGACTTTAAATTTAAATTAAAACCAAACAAACCCCTTTTAATTTTAACCTTTTTTTCTTGGTAAAAAGCTTTGGTTTTGCTCTTCATACCATCCACGTAACAAAATCTCCTTGGAAACAAATACAGCTGCTTTAATTGAAGAAAGTTCATTATAACTGAAATA